>SNQN01009316.1:0-22887 GCA_008642245.1 Bassia scoparia
AAATTGCATGTTCTCATGCCTAATAAAACTAATTCTTGGACACATTGGCTTTTAGGCACCCTTAATACGAATCTAAACAACACGTATCGCGACAAAAAATTAGTCCTATGTGCATCTATTTCTGTTTAGCAACCAACATAGTAATTTGCATGCTTAAGGTTAAAACGTAAATATGTTTTGTTGTTGTCTTTTTAACAATGGACTAGCAATGACCGAGTAGAGGCCGCTAGATGAGAGAGGACGTTGTGCACTACTTCGCCCTTACCCTTGTCCCCTAATCCAAATCTAGTGCACAACCTAACATGGAGTCCTTCACCTTGCTTTATGCAATTATAGGCAAGGCTTAAACCTAGTTCTGTAACTTTCCGAAAGAAGTGCGGTGGCGACTTTCTCTACTCGTTTCGAGTATAAACACACAACTCCAMGCATATTCACACTATACAAATACAAGAATTCAATTCTAGCAAAATCCGAGTCATCAACTAATTRTACCCCTTGGAGCAGAGGGACCGGACCYAGTCCGGCCGGTGACTCCYTTGCGTTCGTACATGTACATATACTTAAGAGAAATGAGCCCAAAAATAAGAGGAAAAACTCGGAATCCCAATGRAGGAGCGATCGCTCCTGGTCGCTCCTCAAGGGTGGAGTGGTCRCTCCAAGAATAGGAGCGGGCGCTCCAACCCTAAACCCTAATCGAGCAAATTTTCTTCGCTACGTTCCTTGTGTGGGTGATCGTCCAGCTGAGGCAGCAGTGCTCCTGGCGCTCCTAAGCCTTTGCGGAAAAGATCTCTATACTATGCAGGTCCTCGTCTTGGGAGCCGGTCGCTCCAATTTCGGGAGAGTGATCGCTTCCTCACGCGCTCTAAAATGCCACCTGAGAGCCTACAGAACGTCCTCTCGGGGAGAAGTTGCTCCTAGGTTCAAGCCAATCACTCCAACTTACAGCTTCTTGGTCTCAAATACTATCCTTAAAATCTCCCATTTTGCCTCCTAGACTTTGCCACCCTTGACTTCCTTAACCACTAATGACTCCTCTTAATGAGTCCACACCTGCTAACACTCAACCAAAGTGTCCAAAGTACGGTACCCGAAACCTTCAAATCATATCAAAAATGCATCATTATGTCAATAAAGGTCACAAATGAACTAAAGTGATGCAATTGAGGCAAAATAGGACACAGGATGCACAAGTGAGCTCAAAATAAGGTCATAGGGGTAGACATCGATGGTAATAAGTGGCCCAAAAGCCAACTACAGGTAGCAGAAGCCAACTTTCGAACTTGCTTTATTTATGTCACAAAAATCCAACATATATCCAACTCATCCGGTCTTTCTTGGTACGGGAACATTTTTGCTATCCATTAAGGAGTCATTGACAACCTTTAAGAAGACCAATATCATGCCGTTGATTGATTCCTTATCGAGTATGTTAAGTGCAACATATAGTTCATGCGACAAAGCTTTTGTTTCGATTTGCTTAAGCCCCTCTGTGAGTTGAATTTTAGTTTGTTCAATGTCTGGATCGATCCCTGCATACTTTCATAATAGGACCACAAGCGAAAACATCCTTGCAACTCCTTGTTGTTGCAAACTAACTCTCATCCGCAGACCTCCAGTGTCGACCAATATATATCTCCGCTTGTGTTGTCGGAGATGTTTACCTTTCTATGTTATCGCTGATTGGACAATTTTATTTTCAGTGGCTCTTCCATCGCCTTTAATAAAATCATTGTATTTTTTTGTTGCGAGTTGTGAATTAAGCGAATCATGAGAGGGAAAGAAGAAGGCACGGAGTAAGCGGAAGGGCATTGTTATTAAACTCTGAGAGTGTACAGATAAGTCTTAGTCTCCACAAGAGCCTTAATGACAAGGACATGGCGGTGATGCTAGGTCCTTGACAGAACTTAGGGGCACTCCTTGAGGACTAAGCTATCCTAGCTTTCTATGACCTAGACTCAACAATTAGTCTCAAATATCGGGCAATCCTCGAAAATTGGTCCTGACATGGTGCATTTGATGTCTCGCCCTCCTGGAGTAATGACTTCCCGGTTTTGCGCCTTTTATTCTGCTCCTGTACGCTGCTAAGTGTTTAACACTCAGGGATAGTATCTGTTTAGCATAGCACTATTAATTAGTGACCACATGTATTATCGAAACTTTGGTTGCCGTAGTGGAGTAGCTGGGCATCGAACAGAGGCCATTCTATCATTCCACAAGTCATGAAATTGAGGAACGACGAAGTTCTAAGAGAATTCGCGCACTTCTTTGCCTCCACTTGCAGCGAACGCACTCCCCTAGCTTAGGACTTGATGTCGCACGTTCCAAATTTCATGAGACAATGCCTCGGAAGGTTTATCTACGTGAATCTTGCTATTGTTGGAGTCCCATCCTTATTTGATCTTTCTGTTTGAGTCCCCCCTCATCGTTAATGGGTTGTGAATTGACTCCTCAAGAGGCCATGGTGGGCAAGCTTGTGTTGCGTCATGGGTAGTGTAGGCATAGACTCCTCGGTTAGTGCAACCGTCCAGTAGGGGTCAAAGGTTGCTTCTCCTTCTACATCGAGCCACGGAGGAACACCTAATGAATTTTTTGGAGTGGTTAAGCTTCGTTGCCCCTCAGGAGGGATTGGAAAGCCTCCACCATCATCCACCTTGTCTTGCAAGATGTGATTTCAGTGTGATGCAATTCCTCCGATACCATTGCCACGATGATAACTTGTACGTATTGGTTAGATCCGGCTTTGACAACCTCTATCTCCACTAGAGGATCAAATAGGGCGCCCAATTAGAGTGCAGTCAGCCGTTGACTAAACGGTCTTGCAACATGATTGAGCGCTTTGAGTCATCCAAAGTGGAGTGTAGCTCCTTTTCACGACGAGTGAGGTAGGCGGTATCCTTCTTTGATAATCTTGCTTGATGATTTTAGCGTTCCATAAGGGAGTTGGAAAACTAGATTTCACCGGTGTAGGTTAGCTGCGTCATGAATGCGCTGATCTATGTACGTCCCAAGTAGTTAGTAAAGTTCGCAGTATACTAAGAGGGGGTGAAATATGCAGTATTAACAGTGTTGTGAATTTTTCTGCTTGATTAAGACAGTTAGAGAACAATGCCATGCCAAGCGAATAAAAATGCGAAAATAACAACACAAGAAATTTAACGAGGTTATCGAACTTCTAGATAAGGCTACGTCCTCCGCTCATCTCACTCTCTTAACTCAGAATAACAAAAGAATACACTCGATCTAATATGCACCTATGCACAAAAGATCCCGAACTTCCTCCACCTTCCACCTATGGAAAATCAACTCACCGCCAAGAGATATGGTGATTTATGATTGATCCCTGATCAATTCCCGCATCGAAACTGAACTCACAATCTATTCAAATTGACAATCTTTAATCTCTCAAATACAATAGCCTTACTGCTTAGAATAGAGAGAAATAAGTCCTTACTGATACTTTGATCTCTCTCAACGTAGGTTCAAGCTTTGAGAGAGAGAAACTTTTTTAAGTTTTTTTTCTTTTATTTACGAAAATGGCTCATGCAAAAGGTCTCTAGGCGTTTAGGTACGAGCAAGCTCACTTAAGTAATCCTTTGGCTTTGCATGTTATAGAGTATCGTGTGAGGATATTTTCCATGGGATAATGGTAATATTCCACAGAAAATATTCTCAACTGATTTTATTTGTTATCAAATAAAATTAGTACAATATACTATAACACACCTGTCATACTTAAGATATCTTCCTTATACGAAACCCTAACCRTCCGTGTATTTTCAAAATCATTTTTGCAMGRAATTAATCTTTCCGAAARTACGGATGTTAAGAAGTAAACTTGAGAGGACTGGTTTGGAACTATTCCCAGACTGTTCCAGTCAACGCAGTTTACTTGTAGTTGTATATAATGAGCAACTAAAGTTCCTTATTATATACAACTAGCTCATCTCTCTAACTTAACCATTATAGTGCATTTAAAAAATCCAAATACCACTTACATTGCATCTAAGACCTAAAACCATGTCTCTTGTATACTTGGTCTTCATGCAAACTTCAAGACTTGGCTTCATGCGCTTCGTCTTTATATTCATTGAACTTGTGACTTTGTACCTGCACATGCAAACAGAAACTTGCATACATATATAGTTTAATGTGGTTTGTCATCATTCAAAACATAAGGTAGGAACTCAACAGCTATGTCTTTGTCGGGAAGTGAGAAGAACCACTTCTAGCACACCGCGTCTAGTGACATAGGAAACACCTTAGGGAATAGAGCAGCATCGATCCCCTTGATAGCCATGGTGGCCCTAAACCCCTTGAGATGGAATCTAGCATCATCGGTTGGCTTGAACTTTGCAAGTTCGCATCAGAAAATTTTTCGGGGATTTTGGCTGAAATATCCTCGAGCTYAAGTGTTTCAAAGTAGGCATTCTTGTTGGTTRCCTTCAGGACCATCTTATGAAGGTTTYTTAAGGTAACCTTGGATGATTCAGTTTGCTTAAGTGTAACAAGCTTGGTTTGCAGGGCTTGGATGGTGGCTTGCATCACGGCCACGACATCATGTTCTTCACCCATTGGTTGAGATGAGGAGTTCGGTGTCTATTGAATTGGTAAATGAGAGCTTTAACTTCGAAATGGGATTCTGCGAGACCCGACCCTTAGGAATTGTGGAGGTGACTTGCTGCTCACCTCAAACTGAACTAACGAGCCGTAGATGTCTATACGAACCAAGCTGATGGTGCGTTTGATCTTTACCCTCTATTGTAGGGCTTCGCCGCCTTAGGGGGGCGTGACCTCAGCTTCAGTGTCATGGAGGTTGAGCCATGGAATCCATGTGAATGCGTTGGGGTGTGTTTGTCGAATTGAGGGATGCCACCGTGCCTATATAGGTAATTCCGAGACCCCGAAACATTGGTGCAAACTAGTGGCCCAGTAGGTCCAGTAACCAAAGTGTGGGTTCGGGGACATGGTACGAATCAGATCTGTAACCAATTCGCCCGCATGGTAGCGGCCTCTATCGTCGCTCATTGTAGTTCATAAATCATAACAATTGAATCCAAAAGCCTATTGAAATTGAATTGAAAGTGCACTAATCCAGATATATTAGGTGAGTTGCTATTATGTACAAACAAGACCTTCTACAATGGACAGGCGATCACTTGATTTGTTAGTCAATGTTTAACAAGGTGCTTAGAAAACGTCGTCCATGATTATTGACTTTAATGTGACACGATAAAATTCGGTCTTGTTTAAACAGTATATACAAGTGATAAAAGATACATACAGACATGAAACAAAGGTTAGTAAGCATGATAATATGTATGTGGGTCCTCCTCACCTTGTCACTGCAAACTTCAAATTGTTAGAAAAAACTCAAGGATCGCCTTCAATGAATTGCTAATTGAGACAAACAAACGCGTTAGTATTGACAATAACAATATGTATAATAATGAATTTGTGACAGAAGATGACGATATAAGAGGTGTTAATGCAAAGAATGAAACCAAAAACCATGAAAACATTGAAGATTAGAAATCCTACATATTTACATGAAACGATTAAAAAGTGAGTTTCTACATTGTTTTAATTGATTAAACTATATAACAACATTAATCAAATTAAGAGAGAAAGGAATTAGAAAGAGTGAAAAATAGGTTTGGTGAGTAATCTCAGATTTATACCCTATTTCGCTTGTTGATTCGAACAGAATCAATGCTTTGAATTAAAACGAATGTGTTTGAATTTTGAGAGAGAGAAGATGTGGTCTTGGGACTTGTTGCGTGAAGTGGTGTCTCGGAGGTGTCTGGAAAGTCGTATCAAGTGAAGGTTGAGAGCGTATGGACTGAGCAAGGCAGGGAGTATTTATAGGCACGAGGCAAAAAGAGGCAAGCAAACCCTGCGTATATACGCTAAGAGTGAGCGTATATACGCTCAACCTCAGCGTATATACGCTGCAATCCTCCATGCAATTTTGGAATTTCGTATGGCTTGGTTGAGATATAATGCGCATATGGAGCGTATATACGTCCCTGATCAGGTATATATGCTTCACATCTGCGTATATACACTCAATGATTTCGTATATATTTTCCAAAAAACTTCGAATATTTTGATTTTCCTCCGATTTTATTCGTGATTTCCCTTGATTCGACGCACACTAGAACCCTTGCTCTCCAAGCAAGGTTTCTAGAATTCTAGAAGGTTCAACGTATTTCCGGATATTTTCTAGTTATTCATGTATTTTTCTGCGTATTCTGCGTATTTAAACATTGCAAAATTCAAGAAATCATAGAAAACTCAGAAAATATAATTTAAAAATACTGGCGGATTCAAAAAATGTGACGGACATGATAAATCAAAAAGCATGAGAATGCCAGTGTAACTTGTTTGAAACCTTTGAAACTTTGGAAATCGAAAGAAAATAATTTTGCTTTGCTTTGACCTTTGCTCAATAGTTCCGAGTACGACCTCACGTATTTCCAACTTTTGTGAGTTCAAAGCATTTTTTCTGAGTCGAAACAAACGCGAGACACGCGGTATGTTTCATCACGGATTACTCATTTGGGGAGACACATTTTCAGGTGTCTACAGAAGCCCCCACTTTGACTGAGTCTGAAGAGACGATAGTTTCGTAAGACGAAAGTCAAAGTATTGATTCGGGACGGAGAGCAACTCAAGACGTTCCTCGACCTGAGTTACCCTTTTTTCGCCGGTACCTGAAACAAAGGTTAGTTTTACCTGTAGCCGTGGTCCCTGCGGTTTGATGTGCTTGTATGTGTCGAGTCCTTGAGCGGTCATTCCCCGGTTTGGCTGACTGTGGAGACATGCAGGTGCGTCCCATGCTTTCCGAATAAATGAGTATTGACTTGAAAATGATAGCCTAATTCAGGATTAAGGACTATACTTGGTACGACATAGGTCTGTTTTTATGTCTAGAGAATTTGCAGGCATGTTGTCTTGTAACTTGTGACCTTGATATTGAGAGAGGGGCAGGAGTCATTGATTGAAGAGTCTTTGAATTGGTAAGGGGCTTGTCTAGGTCTGATTCTAGACATAGTTGGAAGAGTCATTGAATTTGAAAGAGTTTTGTCTAGGTCTGATTCTAGACATAGTTGAAAGAGTCATTGATTTTGAAAGGTCTGCCTAGGTCTGATTCTAGACATGATTCTGAGAGAGTCTTTGAAGGAGTCTTGTCTAGGTCTGGTTCTAGACATGATTTGAGAGAGTCTTTGAAAGGGTCTTGTCTAGGTCTGGTTTTTAGACATGGTTTGAGAGAGTCACTGAATTTGACGGAGTTCTTGTCTAGGTCTGATTCTAGACATGATTTCTGAGAGTGGCTGTCTAGGTCTGATTCTAGACATGATTTGAAGTGTCTTTGAATTTGAAGGAGTCTTTGTCTAGGTCTGGTTCTAGACATGGTTGTGAGAGAGTCTTTGAATTGAAAAGAGTCTTTGTCTAGGTTGGTTCTAGACATGATTTGAAAGTGGCTCGTCTAGGTCCGGTTCAAGACATGATTTGGGTGAGAATTTGAAAAGTGGCTTGTCTAGTCTGGTTCAAGAATTGGTTTGAGAGAGTCTTGTCTAGGTCTGGTTCTATACATGGTTTGGAGTGTCTTGTCTAGGTTGTTTCTAGGCATGATTTGAGAGTGTTGTTAGGTCTGATTCTAGAAATCTGAGTTGAATGAGCCTTCTGAATTTGAAAGAGTCTAGTCTAGGTCTGGTTCTAGACATGAAAGGACGATACTAGAATTAATCCTAGTACAAGCTGCCAATTTGAAGAGTGTCATTTGAAGAGTGACTTAGAGAAGGTACGCTGAACGAGACTGTGACTTGACTTAACACTGGCGAGACAGTGACTTTGATTGGAAAGAGACAGGGTCCAAAAGTGATTTTTCAGGATTTCCTCTTGATAAGCAAGAGACTTGAAAAGTAAGGGACCTTAGGAGACACAGCCCCCAACTGGAAATTAAGGGCCATGATGGCGACAAGGCCCACGAGACTTTGGGACAAGATTGTATGGATGAGTTCCGCAATAAGATGTATGACCCCAAAGGTCAGGTGGCTTTACTTCTTTGGGATTGAGTCAATGAGTCCTTTGAAGGTGATAGAATAGGTATGGTTCGAGAAATAAAAAGGGTCAATTTTGTGACTAAGATCAAAGATGTTGGCTAGATTACGAGGTTGGCTAACGATGTAGGTTCAAACATGAGTCTATGTCAGGTTCTAGACTGGCAAAAACCATTATCGAATTCTTAGCAAGTCAAAGCACTCAAAAGCCTCAAAATGATTAATTAATATGCGGTCGAACCTCGAGAAGAGGCTTCCTACGTATCCTTACGGAATCAGACCACCGTAGTTCTAATTGATGATTTGGACAATGCCTCGTGTGAGAGGGCTTTTGTGGTTGTAATGTGAGGCTGTGGTTTGAGGGTTGAAAAAGGCTGATGATTACGAAGTGACCCACGGTGTGAGTGTGCTTTTTAGATCTTTGCTTTTCATTTGATCTGGGCTTTGAGCTTTGGATTTGCATTGGATTGATTTGCATTTGTGAAGACTTTGGTATTGAACTTGATTTTTGCTTTTTCTTTTTGCCCATTTTTATTCTTTTTTTCTTTCTCTTTTGCACGTGTCTTTTCCTACGCACCGTTTGGTCCAAAGGGTTAGGTAGATGTGGGTGATGAAAGAAAGATAGGCTAATTGAAGTGTGTGGCTCAAAAGGTTGCAGGGTTTTTGTTTGATGTGACAAAGGAAGGGAAAGTGAGGGGTCATTTTGTGGAGCTGTGAAAGAAGGCTCTCTGGGCATTGTTCAAATAAATAATTGAATCAGCATTAGATTAAACCAATTGTGGCCAATGAGTGTTGAGACTTGCATAGATTAAGAAAATAATATTGCCAAAACAAATGATATCATTATTGATTGAATGACATGGCTTATTGTATAGCAAGAGACTACACAGACTCAAAGGACGATGAATTAAAATGATCATATTGCTAGGACTAGGACTCTATGACTCATCCAGAGAAGGCGCGTAGATCAATGACCCACGCCTTGGGGTGACTCATAGGCTTTGATGTGTAGTGGTGTTGAGTGTTTCCAGTTGGCCAAGGAGGTGTAGGATTAGGCTTTTTGTGGATGATGGAGGGTCAAGAGACATGGGCCTTTTGTGGAGGTAGGATGGTTTGACTACTTCTTGCTCTTGGGCCCCAGAGACAAGTTGCAAGTCTTTGCTTATCTTGAAATCAAGGAATTACATTTAGAACCCGAAACAAAAGAATGGTCTACTTGAAAACCTTAAGAACAAACCTAACAGCTTGAGGTTCTGGACTTAAGGAACTGAACTCGAAAGTAGACTTGAATGGGCTAGACCTAAATCGATTTAAGGTGCAGACTCGAGAAAGATTCAAACCCTAAGATGGGCTATTTCAGAAATAAGGACCTCCTAGACCTACGAGCCACTTGAAATTGAATGGGCCTAGGGTTGAGTCTATGATCGAACCTAGTTCAGTTAAGGTTCTTAGATTGAAGTTGAAGCGAACCTAATTCAGATTCAAGGTCTTGGGTTGAAAATTGAATTTGAACTAATTCAGATTTTAAGGTTCTTGAATTAAGAATTGAACTGAACCTAATCCAAGTTAAGGTTCAAAAGGTCGATCTAAGTCAGATTTAAGACTCTTGGATTGGAATCGAACCTAAGTCAGTTTAGGTCGATGGATTTTGAAAAGTGATTTGAAATGGGCTAATGGATTGTCAAACTCATGTCTTGAACCATAGATTAAGGGACTGGCTTAGTTAAGAAATTGGACTGAACAAAGAGTCCAAGTTAACAAGCACATTGATTGAAACACAAACAATTTAATTCACTTACAGGATAAGTGAACTATAAGTCGCTTGGTTAAGTCCATATAGTGTACCATGCCTAAGAGTAAGAGCTGGGTCCAATTTCACACCCACAATATTGGTGATGTATGGCCGAGATACCCCTTATATGCACGCATCGTAACACGTGCATACGCGGATGGGCCGGGATAGGACTTACCTTAGCCATGTGATCAATTAACCACATGCAACCAAGATAAAATCCCCCTTAAGGTGATCTCGAGCTAGAACATGCCCATATTGAGACAAGGTGGCTAGGAATGACCTCTATTCGAAGGGTCACAAGCAAAATTCACATTGATTATGATATGAAACTACGAGACTTTCAAGTCTGTCCACTCACAAATGGTGATTATCCCAGTGAGTCGCCAAAAACTGTAGGGCTTTCGCCCGCCTTAGGAGGGCTGTGACCTCAGCTTCAGTGTCATGGAGTTGAGCCATGGAATCCGGTGTGATGCGTTGGGGTGTGTTGTCGAATTGAGGGGATGCCACCGTGCCTATATAGGTTTTCACGGACGCCCGAAACATTGGTGCCAAACTAGTGGCCCACAAGTAGGTCCAGTAACCAAAGTGTGGTTCGGGGACATGGTCGAATCAGATCTGTAACCCAATTCGCCATGTAGCGCCTCTACTCGGTCTCATTGTAGTTCCATAAAATCATAACAATTGAATTCAAAGAGCCTATTGATATGATCTTGAAAGTGCACTAATCTAATATTATTAGGTGAGTTGCTATTATGTAAAACCAAGACTTCTACAATGGACAAGGCGATCACTTGATTGTTAGTCATTGTTAACAGTGCTTAGAAAACCGGTCGTCCATGATTATCTGACTTAATGTGACAAGGATAAATCCGGTCTTGTTTAAAACAGTATATACAAGTGTGTAAGAAATATATACAAGACATGAAACAAAGGTTGAAGCATGATAATATGTATGTGTGTCCTCCTCACCTTGTCACTGCAAACAATCAAATTGTTAGAATAAAACTAAAGGAATCGCCCTTTCGATTGAATTGCTAATTGAGACAACAACGCGTTAGTATTGACAAATAACAATATGTATAATTGAATTGGACAAGATGAGACGATAATAGAGGTGTATGCAAAGAATGAAACCAAAAACCATGAACATTGAAAACATTAAGAAATCCTACATATTTACATGAAACGATTAAAAAGGAGTTTCTACATTGTTTTTTTGAATTAAACTCATAACAAATTAATCAAATTAAGAGAGACAAAAGGAATTAGAAAGATCTGAAAAATAGTTTTTGGTGAGAATCTCAGATTTATACCTTATTTCGCTTGTTGATTCGAACAGAATCGATGCTTTGAATTAAAACGAATGTGTTTGATATATTTGAGAGAGTAGAATAGATGTGGTTGGGACTTGTGTGCGTGAAGTGGTGTCTCGGAGGTGTCTGGAAAGTCGTATCAAGTGAAGGTGTGAGAGCGTATCGGCTGAGCAAGGCAAGGGAGTATTTAGGCACGAGGCAAAACGGCAAGCAAAGGATGAGCGTATATACGCTCATGGGGACGATATACGCTCAACTCAGCGTATATACGCTGCAATCCTCCATGCAAATTTTGGCAATTTCGTATGGCTTGGTTGAGCGTATATACGCAGCATATGGAGCGTATATACGCTCCTTATCAGCGTATATACGCTTCACATCTGCGTATAGCGCTCAATGATTCGTATATATTTTCCAAAAAACCTCGAAATATTTTGTTCCTCCGATTTATTGTGATTTCCCTTGATTTCGACGCACCTAGACACCTTTGTCTCCCAAGCAAGGAGTTCTAGATATGTTCTAGAAGGTTCCCGTATTTCCGGAGTATTTCTAGTTATTCATCTATTTTGGCGTATTAACTTATGCAAAATTCATAGAAAATCATAGAAAAATCAGAAAAATAATTTAAAATACTGGCGGATTCAAAAAAATGTGACGGACAGATGAAAATCAAAAAGCATGAGAACGCCAGTGTAACTTGTTTGAAAACCTTTGAAAACCTTTGAGAAACCGAAAGAAATATTTTGCTTGCCTTTGACCTTTTGCTCAAAAGTCCGAGTACGACCTCACGTATTTCCAACTTTTGTGAGTAAAGCATTTTTCTGAGTCAAACAAACGCGAGACGCGGTAGTTTTCATCACGGATTACTCATTTGGGGAGACACATTTCAGGTGTCTACACCTATCTGTTTCACATGGACCAAAAGTTAAGTTCCATGTTGGTTCAACTGTATCAATGCATGCCTTAGGAGTGATTGTTCCTTTCCGATGACTTGACTCTGAACTCTAGTAATAATGCAAAAGTTCGTCTTTCACTTATTTTTTTATTTTTTTAATTTTTTTTAAAAGGCGAAATTCAAAAGTTTGACGTTCGTTTACAATTATATGACGCGACAAAGGCGCAAAGCCTAATGATTGTAGCTTACAACCATTTCGACAGTATGACCCTAAGGATTGATCTATCACCTTGTATAAGGGACTGTACATAGACTTGTTTGTATGTATGCAAAGCTAGGGTCCTTAGTCTAAAAGCACGTAACACATTGTCACACTAGCATGAATCCTATATAGAAAACGTAAAAGAAATTCCAGCACCTAGAGTCAGTTGCTACGTTTTTTGAACAAGTCGATCCGGGTGTCCAAATGGATCCCATGACTAGGCCAGAATGGTCCTTAACATCCAGCCCACTGTGATGATCAAATGAGGTTTAAAACCATTATGGCTCTGTAGTGCACTCGATCGCCGCCCGCATGGTGGGGATGGGCATCAAGCTTAAGAATGGTTACATAGGTAGTGCACTACGCAATATTAGCGAGCCCCCGGTCTTGTCTTCAAGTGTAGTACACTATATGAGAGTGTTGCCTAAAAACCGAATACTTAGTGGCAACGACCTAACTAGTGCGTATGTAGGAAGCCTCACAACATGTCGTCTTTAAGACGACCGAATTCGCATGACATCTTGAAGTATATCCACACATCACTAAAGATAAATTTATCAGTGATCTCCCCACTGAAGTCACCGAAAGGCTGTACGGGGGCCGAGGGTCACTAGCCGAACTAGTTTGTGTCCTCTACCCGAGGGGTAGGCTAACTGGTGTGACTTGGGTTTCACTAGATTGATTTGGCTTTTTCTATAGTGTGAGATTGCTTGGATTGTGTGGATTAGACTCAAAGAGTAGAGGAAGGCGCTATTAATTGCATAAAGCAATGCAAAGGATCCATAGTTTGGTCATTCACCAAAGGTCATGGATTAGGGACAAGGGTAGAGCGGAAGTACTGCACAACGCCCCTCCTTATCTAGCGCCTTACTCGGTCATTGCGAGTCCATTGTCAAAAAGACAACACAAAGATATTTCCGTTTCACCCTTAAGCATGAATTTTAGGCAGGTTGTTTAACAGAAATAGATGCATTAGGACTAATTGTTGTTGACATGTGTGTGTAATTCCATTTCCATGAGCCTAATGTCGTTTCATAATATCTTATTAGGCGTGAAAACATGAAATTTTACCGGTCTTTGTTAAGGCATAATAAGTTGTGATTACAGCATGCAAGCACTCGTACAAAGAAAAGTTGCTTAAGTTGCACATAATTTGTCTATCGAATAATTGTTTAATTATATTACATGCTAATTAACATCGAAAGTCGAATTTCTAATCAAGGCATTCAATAAGGGGTTAGAATTAGACGTTGGCTCAAACCTACCTTGCAACACGATTGCTGTAGATCGAGGATGGGAGCTTTCGGACCTTAAGAACCTTGACCATCCTAGATGTAATGTGTTTTGTGTTGAATTGTGTTTTAGAGAGGGTTCAAGCTAATTATGAGAGAGTTGAAGTCGTCCAAAGATGTGAGAAATGAACAGGGTGCTATTTACAAGTAGAGTTATGTGAGGGGAGGCAAAGTTGGGTGTAATTGCGCCCAGTTTGCCTTCCTTTTTCGGGATTTTCCTTGCCTAAATACTTTATATAAACAATTCATTATGCTAGGAGAATATTGTTGCGTATATGTCAAAATTCATACAAGAGAAGCCAGAGGATGAATGTAATGTGGAACGTGCTTGGGGAGCAAGCCACGGCAAGGAGGTTCCGAACACTCTGTTTCGCTTGGTTGCGCGTTTTATTAAGAAATTCGTAACATTTTTCCAATCGTCGAAAAAATATGGAAAAAATATGTAAACATTTCTTGTAAAATTTAGTATTTTGTGTTAAAATTTTGTAATTTTTTGATCTTCTTTGATAATTTAATTAATTATTGTAAAATTAATTAAATTGCTAAAAAACTCCGAAAATTGTTAAATATGCATAGTAAAATTCAGAAAAATTCAAAAAAATTCCAAAAAAAAATGTAGAAAAATGTCTTAGAATAAGTTAAAATTTCTTGAAAATTAAAACTTATTTTTAAGGGTGCTTAGTGCTTGAAAAGGTGCTCGGTGTAGTGAAAACTTGCCTTTTTTAGGGTCTATATAGGCCCYAGCTCGCTCAATTTAGCTTGTGAGTTGCAAGGCGTGTCTTATCATTTGCCGTCTAGGGCTAGGGACAAATGTAAGTATCTACAATGACTCGTACATGACTCATTTGTTTTATGTATGCAAAGCTAGGGTCTTTAGTCTAAAAGCACGTAGCACGTTGTCACACTAGCAAGAACCCTAAATGCAAAATGTAAAAGCAAAAATCCTGCCACCTAGAGTCAGTTGCTACGTTTTCGAACATGTCAGTTCTGGTGTCCAAGAGGGTCCCATGACTAGGCTTAGAACGGTCCTTAACACATCAACCCGTTGTGATGATAAAAAAAGGTCTAAACCGTTACTACTTCGTAGGGCACTCGGGTGCCCGTCATGGTGGGGATGGGTATCACGCTTAAGAGTTGGATACACAGGTAGTGCACCAGCGCCAATCTTAATTGAGCCCCCCCTAGTCTTGTCTCAAGTGTAGAACACACTTATGTGAGACGTGTTGCCTAAAGCGATTATTACTTGCCAACGACCTAAGTACCGCGTAACGCAGGATGCCTAACACATGTCGTCTTTAAATCGCCGAATTTGATTGAAACTTCGAGTATTATCCACACATAACTAAAGATAAAAGCTTTAGTGAATCTCCCCAGTGAAGTCGCCAAAGGCCTGTACGGGTACCGGGGCGTCACAAGGCCGATCTGGGTTCGGTCCCTCTGCCCCGTGGGGTACAACTGTTGAGGTGATTTTGCACTTCACCATTAAGTCAACCGTCCAATGTTGTTTTTGGTTCAGTAGGAGGTTGCACCTCTAGTTATTGATTATATAGATAACCTCTCTAACGTAAAATGGCTCCTAAGGTCGTAGTGAAAGTCAAGAGGATGTGAATGCAAGGAAATAAACTAGTTGTGGAATAAAACTGAAGCTTAAAACAAACAACAATTAAGAGAAATGAAAGCCATTCATTTAAATTAGGGATAGGGTCAGACTACAACTGTATCACATGGAAGGATGATTACCTCCATGTTTACACAATTGGGGAAGCAACGAACTTGCTACTGATCTGTTATAGGATGAACACGCTAACCTATGCTACGCAAAACTACTTGGCTACTAAGCCAAGTGTGTCTAAGGAAAGCTAAATGCTAAGAAAGATAAATGTTTGTTTGATTGTGAATTGTGTTGTTGTTGTTGTTGTTCTTTGCTGCTCTGTCTTCATATATTTATAGGCCTCAATGGTGGAGATCATGGGCGGTTACTAGCAATTTTACCCTTTGATGGTTGCTTGGCGCTCTTCACATATTTGAAACTTCGTGCTTTCCCTCTAATTCTCCTTTGTCGCCTRATGCTTTATAGGCCTCTGTTGTTGGGTCGCTTCTCCCATGATTCTGTCAAGCRCTTGTGCTCTATCGCTCGAATGAATAATGGGAGAAGCGCYAAGTATCATTGTCGCCTGTCTCATACTTCTTRCTGATCATCGCCAATCGAAGTTACTCATCAGCTCTTAGTCGTTTCATTACTCTATTAATCATCAAAGTCAACCGATACATTTTTAGTTAGTAACAAAGACCAACTAGTGATGACTTTATTTTTGCTAGAATTGAATTCTTTCTTTTTCATAGTGTGAGTATTCTTGGAGTTGTGTGTATTATAATCGAAATGAGTAAAGGAAGTCGCCACCGCACTCTTTCGGGGGAGCTGTCGAAATTCGTTTTTAAAGCCTTGCCTATAAATGCATAAAGCAAGGCGAAGGACTCCTAGATGTCTGGTCGTGCACCAAAGGTCATGGATAGGGGAAAGAGGTAAGGGCGAATAGTGCACCAACACCCGCCCATCTAGCGGCCTCTACTCGTCATTGCATATCCATTGTTAGAAAGAACAACAACAAAGATATTTCCATTTTAAACCTAAGCATGCAAATTACTACACGAGTTGTTTAACAGAAGTAATTGCATATATGGACTAATTGTTGTTGTGACATGTGTGTTATTCCATATTCCAAGAGCCTAATGTGCGGTGTCCATAATTGTCTTATTAGGCGTGAGAACATGAAAATATTGCCAGTCTTTGTTACGGCATACTAAGGGTGATTATAAGTATGCAAACGCTATTGTACGAGAAAAGTAAAGTTGCTTAGGATTGCTTTTATTTGTTTTTCGAATAGTTTTTAATTCAATTTACATGCAAATTAACATAGATAGTTGAATTTCTAAAAAAGCATGCAAAAGGGTGTTTGAGTTGAGATGTTCACCTCAAACTTACCTTGCAACACGGTGTCGTAGATCAAAGGACGAAGCTTCGAACCCTTAAAGAACCCTTGACAAACCTTAGGAACCCTTTTTAACAATCCTAGATCTAATGTGTTTTGGTGTTAAATTGTGTTTTATTCTTTATGTTTGTATATTGCTCCTCCTGATGATATTTTTCTTATCATGCCTTTTCAATTTTAATTCTCAACCACCATTCATATTTTGTCATATGCTCTAGTTTAATTATGAAGATAAAAAATTGCTTTTATAAGTTAACTTTAACCATTCCATAAGTAAGTCAAGTTTTAGACTTTTCTTACAATAAGTTAACCTTAAGGGGATTTTGTTTTATTGAGTTTTAAGCAGTGTAATAGTACACCCATTATGATAGGGGTAGATGCATTCTATGCGGCTTTTAGAGAATGTTTACTTGTCATTAATTTTGAGATCGATCTAGATTAACACCATCTTTGATACTGTCATCTATTGCTAATACCTATAATGCCACTCACGTCGTCGCTATTCGCTATGTAACCACCCCCTTTATTGCATCCTCTATATTGATGGCTTTCGAGAATCTGATTGATAACACCAACTAGGGTAAGCTAAAGTTGTATTCAATATGATAAGGTGGCTTTTGGGTTAATATTTATTATTTTTCAATTGAGTATGGTGAGGGGATGGGTCTAGCAGCTTTTGAGTGGTTTCGATTGTATTTTGAGTTCTTTAAGAGGTAGAGGAAGTGTATTATGAAGTAGGCAGTGGATGGAAGTTTATGAGTGTGAGGATTCAAATGTACTATGTGGGGTAGATGGTGGAGAGTGGTTTTGTTTTACATTGATGGGTTTTAGTGTTAGGTTGAGTTTGTTGTGTTAGTGATAAGTGCTAAAAGTCGGTCACATTAGGACTTATTTGTCTCCATATTTTGGTCTTTTGCGTGTTTTCGACATCGTTTTACTAGCCTTTGGCTAGTTTTCCACTTTTTATAAGTTTTGTGGAGTTTATGTGGTTTTAGTGATTTTTGTAGGTTTTTAGATTACTTTTTCTTCATTACTCTTTATGCTCTCAAATGCAAATTTCTGCATAGTTATTAAGTTGCCTTGAATGAATTTGCAAGCCTTGTCCTGAAATGTTGTTTCTTGTACCCTAATATCTTTCTCAACCCATATATTTCTGCACACTTTGAATTTGCATGTGAGATTTGTTTCATTGGAAACTTCGAGAGCTTTTCAACGATATATTATAAGCTACAATCCGAGTACCGAGCATGAAGTTATGGTCGTTCGAAATTAGTAGGAGAAGCAGCGAGCCTCGCCAGGCCAGCGAGCCCTCACTCATATGATCTCCAAACTGCTTAGAGGCAGAAGTTGGGAGCCCTCGACAAGTGGCAGCGATCCCTCGCCCATCTCTGCTCTAAGAAACTGTTCGGCCTTTGCGCTCGCACCCTTCACTGTTTATACCCATAACGTTCTTTCTACAATGAATATTGATGCGAGAAAAATTGCGTTGGAACATAGAGATCAAGAGATTTTCAACAATATATGAAAGTCTCAATCGAAGGTCTACATCAAAAGTTATGACTTTTTTGAAAACCGAGTTGATTTCGAACTTTGACTTGGATGTCAACTTGTGACCATGTGAATGGCAATGGCTTGATAATTTCAGGAAAACTTTGTAATAAGATTAGTATAAATAGGACTAGTTAGGAGAGAGAATGGGATTTTAGTAAGAATTAGTTTAGTTTTAGTTAGAATTTTCTTCATAAATTTTCCTTTCATAAATTTCCTTCTTTTCATCATTTTCTTCTTCATTAGAATAGTAGGAGAGAGAAACATCCATTAAAGGAGCTTCAAGCAAATTGTTTTCCTTCGTAACTTCTTCGTTTTCTGTTCGATTTTTACATATATATGCAAATCGATTGTATCGATGAGGTTAGGATGATTCTTACCTTTAATTTCAGTTTAGAGCATGTTATATTAGTTTAGTAGCAGTTTATAGTACGAATTTTTTGGTCTTTTTCTTATGCTTTGATTCTTGTTTCTATTGTTGCTAGTTTTTTTCCTTTGTTTTTTTACATGTTTGTGAATGTTTTTGAGTAGTTGTAGTAGTTTAATTTTCTTTCCTTTAATACACTATTTTGAGTTTTTGCAATTCAATTTCATGGCTTTAATGTTGCTTTTTTGTTCAAATTGTGTTGTTTTCTCTTCTTTGCAATGTTTTGTGAGTAGTTTTCATGCCTAGGTAACTAGAACCTAATCTATTGCAACACAAAGTCAAGATGATAATTTGCATGTTCAAACCCCATAATGAATTTCCCCATTGTTTGTGGCATTTCAACTAGTCTCGTAGTGCAATTTCACCAAGGGATTGGGAGGTTAATTTGATTAGTTAGTGAAGGAGTGTTCATCCCAAGTTCACCAAGGGATTTGGTAATGGGTTTGAATAGCTCTCATATGTTTTGAMATGAACAAGTGAGGGTGAGGAAGGGATTCCAATTCAAGCATGTTTATGACAAGGATGATTGAAGGATTTGGGAAATGAATTCAATTGGATTTCTAGATTATGATTGCAATGATCCTTATTTTGGGTTGAGGCATTCATTTGATTGACATTGGTTGTGCAAGATTAGGGAACTTAGTGATTAGTCCTTAGGTTTTCAAAGCTTTTAGTTCAATTAGCTAGTAGTTTTTAGCTCAAAATTCCCTTTCAAACTCAATTTTTCACCCCAAATTAAGTCTCAAGTGTACAACACTTCCTTGTGGATCGACCCTTTACTTGCCACTACACTAGTGCAGTGAATAGTTTAGGCTTTACAAATTTTATTTGCACGCGCCTCTCCCTTGGTTTAGTCCAATGGCCTAAGTGGGAGCGCGTCGGTTAGTGGGATTATTAAATGTTAATTGTGTCTAGTGTCTGGTATTATGTTTGGTTTAGAAGGGTTTATACTTTAGAGTGAATGAATGGAAGTGGTGTTAATGATATTTACGAATGTTGTCAGTTTGTTGCCTTCTAAAAAATTTGCTAATATTTGGTTCTTGTAGATACCTACATTTGTTCCTAGACCAAAAGGCCGATGATAAGATATCCCGTGCAACACAAAAGCTGAATTGAGAGAGCTAGGGCCTTTGACAGACCCTAAAAAGACAAGTTTTCATTACACCGGGCACATTTCCCTACAAAAAGCACCCCTAAAAATGCGTTTTAATTTTCAAATAATTTTAACTTATTTTTAAACATTTTTTAGAATTGTTCAGAATTTTTCTAAGCATTTTTGGCATTTTTTGGATTTTTCAACAATTTGATTAATTTTGCGCTAATTAATTAAATTATGAAAACAGTTCCAAAATTCATGAAATTTTAACACATGAATTATTTTATACAAGGAATTTTATGAATAGTTTTCCATAATTTTTGGAGTTGTGGAAATATAGTTATGAATTTCCTAAGCAAAAACGCGCACCCGAGCAAACCGTCTCATTTCGAGAGCTTCAGGACCGCACCCGAGCATGGGTCCCACACTAATATCTCCTAAAATATGTCAAGAATATTGTGTTAAAATCACGTGATTAATTAAAATCAAATCCTCCACACACCACCTCACACACTCTCTCTCTCCTTTCTTAAAAGTCTCTCAAATACTCTCCTCTCACATTCAAATTCACACAATTGTTTTTCAATTCTTAAACACAATTAAACACATTTCAAAATATAATTCACATTCATTCTACATCCATATTTGGTTTCAAAAGTTCTTTAGGGTTTTCGGGTTCTTCAAAGGTACAAGGGTTCTTATAGGGTCCGAAGCATCGTTCTCAATTGCAAGCAATTCGTGTTGCAAGGTTAGTATGAGGCCAATGTCTCATTTTTCTTCAACCCCCTTTTGCATGCTTGTTAGAATTTCGACTTTCTATGTAATATGACATGTAATATTGTATTAACAAACTACTTGACATGAATCAAAATCAACATTTGGCACAACTTTTGATTCTTGTTGAATGCTTGCATGCTTGCAAATCACCACCATTATTATGTCTTAAACAGAAGACGGAAAATTGCATGTTTCTCACGCAGAATAACACTAATTCTGGACAAATTGGCTTTTTGCACGTTGAATACGATCTAAACAAACACATGTTCGCAACAACAAGTTGTCTTATATGCATATATTTATGTTAAACAACCCGCCTAGTAATTGCCATGCTTAGGGTTAAAACGGAATATCTTGTTGTTGTCTTTTTGTCAATGGACTCGCAGATGACCGCGTAGAGGTGTGCTAGATGCGGTGGGTGTTGTGCACTGACTTCACCCTTACCCTTGTCCCTCTAATCCAGACCTTGGTGCACTCTAGTAGACATGGAGTCCTTCGCCTTGTTTTATTACAAATTATAGGCAAGGTCTTAAACGCGGTTCCACAGCTTCCCGAAAGGAAGTTGTGTAGCTGCCATTTTCTCACTGTAAAGTTAACGAGGACGGGTTTGATTGACCTTCCTTCTACTCTCGTCTTCGACGTCATAACACACAACTTTCCAGACATACCTCACACTATGCAAGAAGAAGACACTTCAATTGCTTAGCCATAAACTCGAGTCATCAACTAATTGTCACCCTTAAGTAGAGAGGCCGGACCTAGTGCACGGGACCTTCTCGTGTGACCATTTGCTCCCCAGCGCCCACACCCGACTGACTTCTTAATTGGGTAGGATTCTCTCGTAATGTTAACCCAAATTAACAAAAATATATTAATATCCCTGTATGTTCCTAATTTTTGTACTGTATATTGCTTTTAGTTGATCAAACTCAATGATATTATAAAACTGTTGGGCAAGCCATGAAATTGTTGTCATATCTATTGTTGTTTTCTTATTTTACAGACATTTTTGGTGAAATTGAAACTTTAATCAAGAAATGGTGACGATAAAGGACCACACTTTTGGCATCAAGGAGTTAGAAGGAAGTTGATTAGATGGTATATTAAGAAGCTTGATGATAAAGGATTTTTCTTTAGTGATTTTCTCGTTGATATCTGACGTGACAAGCCGCTCCTCTTATAGAGATATAGATATACTCGCTCAAAACAAAGTTTAGTTATATTAGGTCTGTAACTGATAACGCCTCTCTTGTGTATGGATTGTTGGTTACTATTATCCGGAAAATATTCTATATACTTTTTTTTGAATAACTGGATTTTGTGTACAAATTTTGTACTATAGGTGATATGAATTCGTTATTACAGCTGCATATGAATTGGCTCTGCTGATCATATATATAGGAACCGTCTGTTAAAGGTCGTGCACTCACACTCTATTCTCCGTTATAGTTTAACTCAAAAACTAGGCATAAGAACTTCTTTTATCCTAGATAACATTTTTTCTTAGATGTTTCGGCATAAGAAGACTTTTAGTTTAAGAAAAAAACAGTTACCTTATTGGGTGAATATTAACATAGGCCTAATATTTCTAAAGAGAAGGTCTCTTATTAGCATTACATATCCAAAAGAGAACTCCTACTCTTTATACGAAACGAAGATCTAGCTTTCTATTCATAGTACAAATTCTAATACCCAGAGAGATGCTATAAAATAGAAACCATGTTTCTTGATGCAATGAAACCCTACTAGATAAAGGATGCTATTCATTTTAGAATCTCTTAGGACCTTCCTTATATGAACAACATGTTCTTCATCTTAATTTTTTTTGTATAGTGTTTGTGGAGTTATATGATTTAGTTAGAGTATAATGAGAAGTTGTAGAGAGGGAGGTGAAAGAGGAGGGAAGAGTATCCATGTGACGTGGAGAGAATTGCAAAACCCAAGATTTTGAGAGGAAATAGAACCGCGGGGTGAGCCATTTGATAAAGGCCAAGAGTCACTGTGAAGCGGGAGCAGACTTTGGAGGCGTGATTGCTCGTCGCAGCTTGCTGCTTTCCCTTTTTGCTGATTTTTTGACCTTTTTTTAGTTTAATTATCGTGATGTGTTGTTAGGATATTATTGGTTTGCCCCCCTCTTCTCTTGTCTTTTGGATGGTTTTGCTCTTCTTCAAGGCCCTTTTGCTACCAAATACTGTGTATTTAGGGGTGTTTTGTTAGTTTCAGGCATCTATTCATAGCTTTTGGATCGATTTTGGATGGTAGAAAGACACTACGAAGCTTTACGGCCGAGTGATAGTCACAAAGCTCGGAATAAAGAAAAGAGCAATCAAGAAGAAGAGGCAAACCAATCGAGTTGAAGGCAAAGGGCCGATCGTTCAGCCTTCCCAACGAATTCGGTTAAAAAAGTCATGTTGGTCCGGTTCTTTATG
>SNQN01009317.1:0-25813 GCA_008642245.1 Bassia scoparia
AAAAGAGATTCGTCTCCAAGCCCTTGCTCGACCAAGAGTTTTGAGCCCTCAACCCAGTCCAAACCTAACCTTCCTATAACCTTCATTGATCGCTCAGCCCAATCCAAACCTAGCCTTCCTCCAACCTTCATCATTCATCAGCCTAACACCACACCCTCAGCACAATCCAAAACTAGCCTTTCTCCAACCTTCATCACCCATCAGCCCTAACCCACAAATGGCCTCCCAACAAGAAAACTCCACAAACTTGACGAGCAAGTCAACAGTCTTGAAGCTAAGATCAAGTAGTTGACCCGGAGCAACTTCCTTGACAAGCTGTTTGAAAGGCATCAAAAAGCCACCGACCCAACCTTCTACCAAGACCAACCTCTCTGACCCGACCTTGCAACTAAACTGCCAAGGATATTCTCAGCCGAAGACGTACCCAAGTTCAAGCCAATTGATGCCCTCTTTTCCATATAAAGGGATTTAAGACCACCATGGCAACCTTTAAGGGATTACCTGCCTTGTTTCCAACGGTCTTTCCCCTTCCCTTGGAACCATATGTCAGAAGTGTCTATTTCGCTTCCTGAGAAAGAGACAGCCACTGGGAAGACATCGTCCACGCGTTCATGGCAAGATACACAAGGGTAACATCAGACCCAAAAAATCTTCCTGAAGCCTTGAAATCCTTAACCAGGGGGGAGAAACGCGAGGGTTCACCACCTATCTGACGTAGAATGGAGAGGAGTTCTGCCACCCTAGTTCCGCTCCTACTGAATGTAAGAGATGGTCATGACCTCATTTCAACCTCCCAGCCAGAATACAAAGATCATCTCAAAGTATCGAGGCTCTCACCACATTTGCCAAAGGTCTAACGACCAAAATTTGGAAAAAAGTGACATAGAGAATGATTCTCTTCAATCCAACATGAGTCAGCTAGAGTCTTAGCTAGGATCGAGTCGGAGAGTCCCTTTCCCTAGACTAGTATCTTTTTCTTTTTCCATTTCGATGTCTTATTCACTAGGTGTAGATGATTAAGTTCTGGCATATGTAGCCTCTATGTTAATAAATTCTTTTGTTTTTCAATAAAAGTTTTTTTTTCTCATCTTCTTTAGCCTCCAATAGTTGTGCTCCTAACTTTAATGGAATCAAAATTAATGGATCGACCTCACAATCCAATGGACATTGCCAAGAGAGGCCTTCTTTCATAGCTCCACAAAATAACCTCTTCCCTACCATTTTCCTTCATCACATCAAATCAAAAATCCCTTTATGCAACCCCTGAGCACAAACACTATCAACTTACTATCTTTCTTTCATCACCCACATATACCTAACCTTTTGGACCCAAACGGTGCGTAGGAAAAGACACGTGCAAAAGAAAAAGAGAAAAATAAAATGGCCCAAAAGCAAAAAACAAAAAAATCAAAAGTTTCAAATGCCAATCAATTTACAAAATGACATGCAAATCCAAAGTTCAAAGCCCAATCAAAAAGCGAAAGTTCTGAAAGCACACTGCGCACCGTGGTCACTTCCATGATCCTCAAACCTTTTTTAACCCTCAAACCACAGCCTCACATTACAACCACCAAAAAGCCCTCGCTACACGAGGATTGTCAAATCATTCACGGAGAACTACGGACGGTCTGTTCCAAAGGATACGTAGGAAGCCTCTCCCTCGAGGTCCGACCCAATAACTTAATAACAATTCTGAGGTCCATCATAATGGTTTGATTCCCTTAAAGTCAGAAGCGCAAATTCCTAGTGTAGAACCCGACATATGACCTCAGCTCGAACCTACTTCCATCTAGCCAACCCCATCAATTCCCCATTCACTTACCCTTAGTCCACAAATTTAAGCCTTATCTTTTCTGACCTTTAGCTTATTCTTTCAACCACCTTAAGGGGCCTCGCTCAAGCTCATCTTTAGGCTATCACACTCTAACAGCATTTCATCAATGCATTCTCCTCAAAGCATCGCATTGCAGCAGTTTCCTCCACGTTTTCTCTCCTCGTGTATGCATTCGCTCAAGTTACTGATTTGGTGCAATATCAATATCACATCCCTCATCCTCCCTCCACATGACCACATTCAGCTCAATATGTTACTGATTTGGGCAAATCAAAGTCACATTCCCCATTCGCAGCATCAAGCTCAAGTTACTGATTTGGGCAATCAGATCACATCCTCACCATTAACTACACACAAAAAGCTAAGACCAAAACCCATGACTCCACAATCATTCACTTGCCATTTATTTTTCATCAACCATTGGCCCTAAGCCTCGAAGGCGTCATCAAGTGGGGCTCACCCCACTAAACCAACCATCAACCACCACAAAAAAGCCATTCCCAAACACCCAAACCCCATGGGTTGGGGGCTCAATTGCAATCACAAGCATCGCCTTCGCTCGAATGGGGGTTTGAACGGCTCATCCTGCAAATCCAAAGCATCTTACCATTAGTCTACTTCCTTGGTCATTTCATGCTTAGATCTAAAGATAGACTTGCATTACGCAGCGTTCATAAGTATCATCATGCATTGAGCATACATTACATCACATGCATATGCACCTGGGCACCAATCACATCACATTAGCACATTGCCAACATTGCACATTGCAAAACACAACACAAACACAATTGAAGCATTACACCACCGTCACAACGGAGGCTAGGGCCCATCTTACATGCATTTGCCCTGCACACGCCTATTACGGCATTACATCGCTTGTAAGCCGATCGTTGCTTAACAACGTACATTCTTCCGAAAAGCCTAAGGTCCAGCCGTAGGGGAAGATTTCCTGAGGACGAGGCGCTTCCATAAGCGAATTCATATCATCACTCACACGCCTATGCGGGCATTCATCGCTATAACGCGATAGTTGCTACACGCAAATTTAACCACCTTTCCCCGAAAGCCAAGGTCAGCGTAGGGGAAACTTTCCGAAGGAACGAGGCCGCTTCGACGGAACGTGCATTACTCTGTCCAAATCAAATAACTTTGACTGTCGTCTTACGGAGATTATTCGTCTCTTCAGACTCAGTCAAAGTGGGGGCTTCTCACCACAACAGCTCCTTACACACTTCGGGTTTTGAAATTTCTCCCGCAACCAGAAATTCCACATATGCACACTTCGGGTCTACGATTTTCTCCGCTACAATGAATCAGCACAACATCTCTCGGTCTACTACGATTTCCCGCGCTACAGAAATCCAGCCACAGCATCTTTCGGTCTAACGATTTCTCCCGCTAACAGAATCCAGCACAACCATCTTCGGGTTTATAATGGTTTCTCCCGCTACAGAAAATCTCAAGCAGCAATCTTCGGGTCTTGGAATCTTCTCCCGCTACAGAAGTTCCTCAGCACATCTTCGGGTCTTGGGATCTTCTCCCACTAACAGAAGTCGTCCGTCAGCATCTTCGGGTTTTGGATCTTCTCCCGCTCAAGAAGTTCCCGCACATTCTTCGGGTTTTGGGAATTTTCTCCCGCACAGAAATTCCGCATACACGATATCACAACTCCGCCGAAAAAGCCAAGGTCAACCGGTAGGAGAGAAACCACCGAATCCAGCGCTTCCGAGGCACCGAACACCCCATGGGCCGGTAACAGGTAAACTAACATTTGTTTTGCAGTACCGCCGTAAAGGGCTAACTCAGGGTCGCCAGAACGTTTGAGTTTGCTTCCGTCGCCCGAATCGGAATACCTTTGACTTCTCGTCTTACGAGACTATCGTCTCTTCAGACTCTCAGTCAAAGTGGGGTTCTGTAGACACCTGAAATGTGTCCCCAAATGAGTAATCCGATGAAACAATACCGGCGTCTCGCGTTTGTTTCGAATCAGAAAAGATGCTTTGAATTCACAAAAGTTGGAAAATACAGCAGTCGTACTCGGAAACATATTGAGCAAAGGTAAAGGCAGGCAAAAATATTTTCTTTCGGTTTTTTTTCAAAGGGGTTTTCAAAGTTTTCAAAGGCGATTCTCATGCTTTTAGTGTTCATCATTCCGTCACATTTTTCTGAATCCGCCAGTATTTTAAATTATTTTTCTGATTTTTCTAATGATTTTCTAATGAATTTTGCAATGCCTTTAAATACGCAAGAAATAACGCAGAAATAAACTGAATAATTAGAAAAAATACTCCGGGAATACGTAGAACCTTCTAGAAACATTCTAGAAAATCCCTTGCTTTGGAGAAGCAAGGGTGTCTAGGTGCGTCGAATCAAAGGGAAATCACGAATAAAAATCGGAGGAAATGAAAATATTTCGAAGGTTTTTTGCGAAAAAAATACAACAAAGAGCGGTATATGCAGTGATGAGCGTATATACGCCAAGGGGAGGCGTATATACGCCACGGTAGCTATCGGCGGTATATACGCTTCAGCCATTTCTACGAAATTTCCAAAACTCCATGGAAAGTGAGGCATATATACGCTGGGGGTTGAGCGTATATACGCTCCCCACCTCGATATACGCTCATCCTCAGCGTATTATACCGCCCGGGTTGTGGTTTTCCTCGTTCTGCTCGTGCCTATAAATACGCTCTTGCCTTGTTCGAGTCACGAACACGAGCTTCACATGCTTCCTACACGCATATCTCTCTCTCTCTCTAAAAACATCTCAAACACAATTATAATTCGGTTATTAGGTTCATAAGACATCGATTCCTCTTTTCGGGAATCAACAAGCGGATAACAAAGGTTGAATTCTGAGATTATCACCAATAATCTCTCTCATTTCTCTTTAACATGACTAACCATTGTTATGAGTTTTTAATATAATTAAAACATGTAGAAACTCACTTTTAAATTGTTCATGTAAATATGTAGGGTTTTCGCAATGTTTGCAAGGTTTTCATTGGTTTTTGTTTTCATTTCATTATTATTATTCAATTGTCAATACTAACAATTCTTTATTCTAGTATAGCAATTGAAGGCGAAAATCCATTGCGCTTGGCTTTTATCAAGGCTAACAATCATTTTCTTTGTTTTCATGTAGCGATTCAGGCAAAGGTGCGTTTCATTGCGTTTACAAACTAACTTTTGTTTTCTTTGTAGATTTAGGTAAGATGAGTTTGCATATACTTCGAAGTTTATGCACTTCATCTTATTGCATATTGTCATTATTGTTAACTTTGTATATATGTTTTGCTAAACAAAGACCGAATTATGTGAATCACTTTAAATCAGATAATTATGGACAAACCTGTTTTTAGCACCGTTTTTAACATGATTAATACAAAGTGGTCACAATTTCTAGGTTAGTAGTCTCTTTTGTGCATAATAGAAACATACTCACTAGTAATTTTTAGGGGCTTATGCGATTCTAAAGTGCTAAAAACGTAAGTTGTGTGCATCCATGAAATCGTTTTAATGGAATTACAATGAAGACCGAGTAGAGGCCCCTACATCGGCGAAATTGGGGTTACAGATTCTGATTCGTACCATGTCCCCTGAACCCACGACTAGTTTACTTGATTGGGACCGTGGGGGGGCCAGTTGATTTGGCACCAACGTTTCGGGCGTCCGTGAATAACCTTTCTAGGCACGGTGGCGATTCCCCTTACTCGACAACACTACCCCAACGCACTCACGTGCGGGTTCCGTGGCTCAAGCCCATGCACAAGCACCTCGATGTAGTACCAAGCCGCGCGCCCGCTATACGCTGAGGGCGCGGCCCACGTCCTACAGTATGTTTCATCACGGATTACTCATCTGGGGAGACACATTTTCAGGTGTCTACACACCCGATTCGGATTCTTAGCCAACTTGTTCACTTTCTTGATAGACTTCATTTCAGGCGACCCATAACACTCACTACGCCACCTAGTTGAATGCCTTTCTTTGTGAGCATTGAAAGAGCTAGCCACTCTAGATATCCCAAATCCCTTAGACTTCGCATACCGCTTGTACATAGCCTCCACATCTAGCATACTTGGATAAACCATGCCTACTTCGAGAGTCAGCACAGGATGTGATTCGTCTGCTTCATCTCCTACACTTTCATTGTCCTCAGTAGAACCACTACCAACATTACATGCCAACAACCTTGGACTACGCCTAGGAATACAAACATTTCCACCATTTGGCACCTCACCTAACCGACCAGTGGCATTAGAGTTGGGGGTGCTGGCAGTGATACCACCACCTACCGTATATGCACAAACATAGATCAGGAGTGACTATAATACTTACACTTTATACACAAACATAAATTCAATACCATCTCAGTTACAGTACATGCACAACCCTCAAATAAATACCCTATCAATTACAGTATATGCACCAACATAATTTTAATACCCTATCATTTACAGTAGATCATTATTACACTGTAATTAGCAAAAAACAATTTAACGGAAATGCAATCAGCAAATAACAATTTAACAAAAATCTTAACATAAAATTAAATTTGTACTACTTAAACAAATTCAAATGACACAGTGCATCGGCATCATTGTTCCTCGACAATTGCTAATTAAAATCACATTGATCAGAAATAAATTTCACAATTAACAATCCCAATTACTAAATATTTACAAAACTGACAGAAAGCAACAGAAAGCAACAGCAAAACTGTTCCACGACAACTGATAATTAAATACACACTCATCAGAAATAAAATACACAAAATTAACGATTTCAATTAAACGCCCACCTTAAATATAACGAATTTAATCAAGAAATCGGTAAAACAAACGAACTAATAAAACGACACAAGCAATCTTACCTTGCCGACTAACATCCTCACCGGTGAGATCAATACTGTACTCGTCTTCGACTACCACACCCTCCATCTCCGTTGTCCAGCAAATCAACCATCGTGTAGATCGCCATCAACAACTGGTGTCCTTCGCAGAAAACAAATGAACCTAACACATATTACTCGGACAAAATAGAACCAATGAAAACAAAATACACAATATTACAGAACCATGGTTACTAAGGGGCCCAACTGTATATCGTTATGCGCATAACTCCGTTAGAAGCACCCACTACTAAAACTCACGTGCAACTTTTGTTGTAGTTACATATATTGCAACTTTGCCACGAGATAACAAAGATTTCGTTCATCACGGTTATGAACCAGTTACGGCTCGTTGAAAATAGTGGTCTACCTTTATTTTCACACTAAAATATTGTTCCAACTAAGAAATCTAATTTTGTGAAAAATGGGTCTCTTTGTTTTTTACTTAAGAGAGCGAACTTCTAATTTGTGAGGTATCTTTATGAAAGAAACCTGATATGTACTACATAAGGTTTCTTAATAGAGGTTCCTTATCTCTATTTTGTAGTAGTCATTATATCTTATATAGATAAAGTATAATTTGAAAAATTATATTATAATATGTTGAAGTACACTACTATTCCTTCAAATTATATTATATCATCATATTAAAATACATTATATTATTTCTGTAGGCGTGTGGCCTCATCGGGTCTACATCCAACGACAATTTTGAATTGTGGCTTGAGACAGAGATCCCGCACATGAGTGCATTGGGTGTGTTGTCGATAGAGGGGATCGCCACCGTGCCTATACAGGTTAATTACGAACACCCAAAACATTGGTGCCAAACTAATGGCCCCACTATTTGGGCTGGTAACTAGAGTGAGGGTTCTGGGAAATGCTACGAATAAGATCTTTTACCCAATCTACCCGCATGTAGCGGCCTCTACTCGGTCTCATTATAGTTCTATAAATCATAATAATTAAGTTCAAAGAGCATATCGATTTGACCTTAGAAGAGCACTAAAAATATTACAACAATTGATTTCTATTGTACATGCAACGCTACCTGCTAGCCTAATAATTGTGACCACTTCGAATGAATCAAATTAGGTTTCCTCAGGTACCCCTGAGGTTTTAATTTGCTTAATTCCCCAGGTACCCCCGAGTTTTTAGAAATGCCTCAAGTACCCCTGAGGTTAGACAAAATAGCTCAAATGCCCTTAATGACCCAAAAATCGTTAAATAAGTTAACACCGTTAGTTTATTTCCCTAATTAACCCCTAATCGTAACTATTAACCTTAAACACTCCCTAATCCTTTCACTAATTAAGCTTACTGAACAATTAACCTTCCCCACTTCACCATTAACGCACAAGTCACCCTCACATCTTCTTCTTCCTGTTAATCTGCAAATTCAGCCACCATTTTTGTTGTTAGTCTGGTCTTTGTTACAACAAACCCAAAAAAAAACAGAGTAAAATCACCTAGATCAAATCAAACAAGATATCTTCTATGCAATCAACCATAGTTCAATCAACCAAAGATATCTCCTCCTAATATTCATAATTGCCGTCTTATTGCCGGCATTCTTCTCTTTCTTCTATTTCATTCTTGTCAATTGATCTCCAATTTCTTGCTTCCTATAAAACCGTAATTTTCTTTCATTTTTCCCTTACTTTTTGCTCTTTTTTTTTTTAACCTTTCAATTTTGTTCATCTTTCTAAATTCTAATTCATTCTTATGGAGCATAATCACCCCGTGACCGATCACATTTTGAAGGGTATATTTTATCTTGTTCATTCCTATTGTTAGATTCTGAATAGTTTCTTCTGGAACATTGACTCATTTGTTGGAAATAAATTGATTTTTATTTTATTATTTGAATAATTCAGCTAGTATTAGATCAAATCTTGATTTTGTAATGCTGGTCGACGAGGGCAGGGACGTCGCCGTTGGGGATGTTGACGGTGAGGGAGATACCGGTGTTGGCGAAGGATTGGAGGGTGTCGGAGTCGCAGTCGAAGAGCTTGACGGAGGTGAGGAATTGGGCGACGGAGGAGGGGGTGGGAGGTTGTCGGCGACTTTGCCGTAGTTGACGCTGATGAAGGCGGCGGCGGAGGAGATGAGGAGGAGAGAGAAAGTGAGGAGTAAGAGAGGGAGGATGTGATTCGCCATGATTGGGATTGACAGTGGAGAGGTGYTGGGTATGGTAGATATATCTGGAATTTTTGAAGGAAGATGAAGATGGAAGTGAGAGGAGAGAGAGAAGTGTGATTGATTAATGAAGGGTGATAATAGGCATTTAATTAACTTAAATATGGTTATTAGGAGTTAGTGTTAAATTAGGTGTTAATTAGTTTAATTAGGGGTTAAACACTAACGGTGTTAGTTTTCCATCCATAATAAGGGTATTTGAGCTATTTTGTCCAACCTCGGGGGTACCTGAGGCATTTCTAAAAACTCGGGGGTACCTGAGGAATTAAGCAAAACCTCAGGGGTACCTGAGGAAAAATCTCATCAAATTAATATGGTGCCTAAAATCCGTTCTCCCATAACTAATTTGAATTTAATGTGATTTAAGAAAATTCCGGTCTTGATTAAACAATCAAAAGAGTCATAAGCGCAAAGATCAAGAATAATACATATAGAAATCAAAACTCAAATATATACAAATCAACTTACCTTGTATCGCCATCAATATAGAAGAAAACAAAGATTAGTGCATAAAAAGCTTTGCTTCCAATTGAATTGCTTATCACAACAAAGGAAATCATTAGCATTGACAATTATAATTAAAATGATTGCGATAAGTCGAAAACCATTGAAAACGAATGAATTTACATGTTTGAAAACCAAAAGCAAAATGAAATTCAATATACTATATTAATCAAAATTAATAACAAGAGAAAAGAGAGTTTGATGTAATAGCCTCATAATTTGTACCTAAATCCACAAAGATACAACTCTGAAAGCCGCGACGAATTCGAGGGACTTTTGATTTTGAGAGTGGTTTGTGTTTGTGGATTGAATTTGAATGATATAGACGTTTTTGAGATCTTTGAGTTGCACTTCGATTGTTGGTTTTTGTCGATGTTCGAATAAGCACCGAGAGCATGTATTTATAAGCGTTTTTTTTAGGGAAGGATAAATAGAAAGGGAAAATACATACGGATTAGACAACCGTATATATGACATAGGAGACCATATATACGATCATAGTGACCGTATATATGGTTATGCCAATCGTATATACGGTTGTGTGACATATGATCCACGTCACCGATCTGTGTGTGTATTTTGCAGCTAATCTACTATCCGAATTAACCTTTATCCACTTTTGGATAAACTTGGTGGATAAGACTAATCTTCTAGAATATTTCGGATCATTCTCGATTTATTTGGATTTATCTAAGAATTTCTGAATTTATTTATTTTCAAAAATTATTTTATAAAACTTGTAAAAATAATAGAAAATCAAGGAAAAATCAAGAAAATAATCTAAAAATAATTGCGAACTCTAAAATATGAGAAAAACGAGATGAAAAGTTGAAAATAGAATAACCTATAGAAAATATTTTTAAAAATCTTAAATATAATGAAAAAAGCCTAAAAGTGGAATATAATTAAAATAAATAAAAATAAATACTTTCCGCCTATTAATGGACCCTCGGTGTATGGTTTCGATCGCAACTATAATTCGACTTATGAAAATGGGTGTGGTTTATGGATTTTGTCGCAACTTCCGGAAGCAAATCTATTTCAAAATGTCTCACTTTTCCTTATCGGAGACACTTTGGCTAAGTTTAGAGAGAAGTTTGTTGACGTAAGACGAAAGTCGGAGTATACGATTCGGGACGGAGGATAACTTAAGACATTCTGCGATCTTGAGTTAGCCTTTTTGTCGGTACGTGCAAAACAACGGTTAGTTTTACCTGTTACCGCACCCCATGCGTTTGTATTCCCTCGGAATCGCTTGGATCCTTTGGCGATTCTTCTCCTTACGGCTGGCCTTGGCTTTTCAAGAGAACAACAGTGACTTGAAAATGATAGTCCTAACTAAGAATTAATGATTATCTTGATAATGACATTGGTCTATTTTAATACCTAGAGAGACTTGAGAATGATAGCCCTAATTAAGGATTAAGGACTATCTAATAACAACATAGGTTTGTTTTAATGCCTAGAGAGACTTGAAAATAATAGTCCTAACCTCAAGATTAAGGAATCTATTGAAAACGACTTAGGTCATTTTTAATGCCTAGAGAAACTTGAAAATGATAGCCTTAACTCAAGATTAAGGACTACCTTGATAACAACATATGTCTATTTTAATGCCTAGAGAGACTTGAAAAAGATAGTTCAACCTCAAGATTAAGGACCATCTTGAAAATGGGAAAGGTCTGTTTTAATTCCTAAAGACTTGAAAATGATAGTCCTAACTTAGGATTAAGGATTATTTTGAAAACAACATCAGCCTGTTTTGATGCCTAAATATACTTTAACTTGTAACTTGTGACCTCGAAATTGAGAAGGTGCTCTAAAGGCTACATAAGTCTAGTTTTATGTCCCTTCTGCACGAAGGGTCGATATGGTCTTGTTCGACGCCCCACATCATGTCCAAGTTTGGTTTAGGACGTGAAAATGGATGGTAAGAATTGTAGCATGTCTAGGTCTAGTTTAAGACATGGAAGGGCGATACTAGATTCTAATCCTAGTACTAAGTGTCAATTGAAGAGGGCCTATAGAGGTGTGCTAATTGAGAAGTGAGCGAAGAGAGGTGACATAGATTGTAAATTAACAAGATTGTGGCTTGAACTTGAATTTTACATTATTGTTGATGGGGCAATGTCCTTGACTTGAAAGAGACCAGGTCCATAAGCGAAATTTTAGATTTTCCACTTGGACACGCAATAGAGCCTTAGGAGACAAAAAGTCCCCAATTGGAAAATAAGGGATGTTTTGAGTGGTAGATGGGTCATTTTTTAGTTCCCCGACGAGATGTGCTAACCCTATAGTTTAGGTGGCTTTAATTCTTGGAGATTGAGTCAACAAATCCTTGAAGGTGGCCAAATGATAGGTTATGGTTCGAGAAATAGAAAGGGTCAAATTTGTGACTAAGGGTCAAAGATGTGGCTGGATGTGAGGTTGGCTTATAAAACGGCGCGGGTTCAAATATGAGTCTATGTCGAGGTCTAGATAAGAGAATCGAACCACTCATTAAGGTGAACCCCGTATTATTTTTATTAATTGGGTTGAACCTCGAGGTGAGGCTATCTACGTATCCATGCGGAATCAAACCGATCGTAATTCATGAGGTCGTGTGTGAAAATGATGGACAATTCATGCGGAATTAAGGCAAACCGCGTATTATTTTTACTAAGGATGTGATGCTTGAATTGTACTTCGATTTGTTTTGGATTTTGGCAAGCTTTTGACATTAGAACTTTGAATTTTAATTTCATTTCATTTTGAAGTTAATTTTGGCATCTTTATAAGAAGCTTGTCATTGTCTTTTTGGACGGTGTTTTGATGTGGTTATGAAAGAAAATGGCCAATAAGTTAAAAGGGGTTGCAATGGATGTTTGATTTAAGGTCAATGGAAGGAAGGGATCTATTTTGTGGAGCATTGGTAGAGGGCCTCTCGAACATGTCCATTTATTTTTTTGTTTTTTTTTGAGGTTATTGAAAAAGGGAAAAAAAGAAATTGAAAGTGAAAGGTGTATTTTATTGAAATTAAAGACATTATATCCTAAATGACATAGATTCAAAATAGAAGGAAAAGGAAAATATTAGCTAGGATTTGGATTCTACTATTGACTCAATCAAAACAAAGGTGCACGGACCAATGATCCGTGCCTCAGGGTGAATCAATGTTTACCAAGTGGATTGGTTTCGATGTTGAGCTTGTCTTTTGCCACTGGAGGAATTGGGAGGCGACCGTCCTCGCTCATATCTTGAATCTTGTGCTTCAAAATCCAACAATTATCAGTGGAGTGGACCCTTCCTTGGTGGTATTTGCAATAGGCGTTGGCATTCTAACTTTTGGTTTTCTTGTCTTCTGAAGGATCTAGAGTGGGCCCAATAGGAGAAAGGACACCTCTTCATGTTAACTTGTCGAAAGCCTGCTCATAGTTCATGTCGATCGGAAGAAAGGTCCTTTGTTGCTTTTGAGGTTTGTTGTAAGAAGAGTTGACCTAATCACAAGAGTTGTTATTGAAGATATTGGCATCATGGCTGATTTGGTCAGTGTTGGAAGAAGATGAACCACCTTTCTTGTTAATTTCCCACTATTACCCTTAGACTTTTGGGCTTGAACATCTTCTTCAACGAGGAGCCCAACCTTGTAGAGTCTAGCAAATGATAATTCAATGGCTTGGAATTTGAGTGGCTCTCGATACTTGGGCTAAAGGTTCTTGATGACCATTCGAACTTGACCCTCTTCATTAAGCATGTTAGTCATCTGAGCGACCTTCTCGCTCCACCTGTTAAGGAAAGTAGTAAAGTCTATTGAGCCACAAATCCCACACATGAGTGCACTAGGGTGTGTTGTCGATAGAGGTGATCGCTACCGTGCCTATACAGGATAATCACGGACTGCCGAAACATTGTGCCAATCTAATGGCCCCAGTTTTGTCTGGTAACTAGAGTGTGTGTTCAGGGACATGGTACGAACAAGATGTATGACCTAATCTGCCTGCATGTAGCGGCCTCTACTCGTTCTCATTGTAGTTCAATAAATCATAATCATTCAATTCAAACGGCATGTCGATTTGACCTTAAAAAGTGCACTAAACAAATATTATTACAAGAGTTGATTTCTATTATGCATGCATCGCTACCTATCCTAACGATTGTGACCACTTCAAATTAATCAAATGCCTAAACTCCGTTTGTCCATAATTAATCTGAATTTAATGTGATTCAAGCAAGTTCCGGTCTTAATTAAGCAATTCAAAGGGTAATAGGTACAAAGATTAAGGATGATAATGTATAAGAACTGAAAACTCAAATATATACAAATCAACTTACCCTGTATCGCTATCAATACAAAAGATTAGTGCATCAAAAGCTTTGCTTCTAATTGAATCGCTTTATATAATAAAGAAAATCGTTAGCATTGACAATTATAATTAAAACGATTGCGATTAGTAAAAAACGATTGAAAATGAATGAATTTGCATGGTTGAAAACCAAAAGCAAAACGAAATTCTATGAATTATATTAATCAAAATTAATAACAACAGAAGAAAGAGAGTTTGATTGAATAGTCTCAGAATTTCTACCTAAACCGCAAAGATACGACCCCGAAAGTTGCGACGAATTCGAGAGACTTTTGATTTTCAGAGCGTTTATGGATTGAATTTGAGAGGTTTTTGAGAGATTTGAATTGAACTTTGGTTGACGTTTTTCATTATTTTATTTTTTTAGAAAGATAAGAAAAATTTTATTAGAGCTCAGTCAAACATACAAACCAACTGCAACAACAGCAACAAAACCACAACCAAACACCAAAAACGACAAACCAAGCCAGAAAACACAAACTATGATTTTCATTAATTGAATACTGGTTTTTATTGATGGTCGATTAAGCACCGAGAGCATGTATTTATAGGCGTTTTTTTGGGGAAAGATAGATAAAAAGCTTGCGTATATACGGTGCAACAACCATATATATGGTTATGAGAACCGTATATACGGTCATGAGGATTGTATCTAGGGTACTCTTAGCTGTATATACGATTGTGGGTGACGTGGCGTCCACGTCAACCATTGTATATATGCCTACTTATTATCTATCCTTTCATTCGGGTATTTTTTATCCGTATTTTTGTATCTAATCTACTATCCGAATTAACCTTTATCCACTTTTGGATAAACTTGGTGGAAAATAAAGATTAATCTTCTAGAATACTCCGGAGCATTCGCAAATTATCTTGATTTATCTAAGATTTTCAGAATTTATTTATTTTCGAAACTCATTTTATAAAACTTGTAAAACTCTTAAAAATTCGAAGAAAAATCAGAAAATAATCTAAAAATAATGGCGAACTCAGAAAAACAAGAAGAACAAAATAAAAAGTGGAAAATAGTGAAATAACCTATAAAAAACTTCTTCTAAAAATTCCTATAAATAAAGAAAAAAAAAGCCTAAAATGGAATATAATTAAAATAAATAAAAATAAATACTTTTTGCCTATTAATGGACCCTCGGTGTATGGTTTCGAGCTCAAATTTAATTCAACTTGTGCAAATGGGTGTGGTTTATGGATTTTGTCGCAATTTCCGAAATCAAATCTATTTCGAAATGTCGTACTTATCCTCATCGGCTATTCAATTTGGGGAGACACTTTTAGGTGTTTATACAATATCACAAATACGTTATATTACACATAAAAACAAGATATAACGTAAAATAGATTCTATTATTTAAGTACACAATATCATTAAGGGATGTACTTCATAGATCACACGGACAGGTGATCAAGATAGTAATGTAGATAAAGTAACGTGTTGTAGACTAAGTGATGTCAAGTTCGAGAATTAATAAGTATGAGGTTCATTCACATATCAGCATATCACAAGATAACGGGATGTCGGGTGATAGTGGTACAAATCAGCGAGGGAAATATTAAGATAAGTCGCAAGAAATGTAGTATATCGTTAAGATAGTTTTAGTTTAACAGAGCGTGATACCGTAGCGTAGATGCTCATTATCGATACGCATGAAGATTAAACGCAAAATCAAAATAGCATTACAAAAATCATGGATTATACTCGCTCCATTTATTAAATATGCAATTGGTGTTTTTTTAAACTATTTCCATATGAAAAAATCGTTACTAAATATTTTAAATAAACTCTGTTGGAAGTAGAATCAATGCCATAGCGACGGCATGCATGTGAATGCATTGGATAACTCCAGTTGGCACTAATTGGTGATAACTTAAATAATTCCGGAGAGAGAAGAATTGAAGAAAACTCATAATTAGCAAGATAGTTAGTGTGGTTCTGCATAGAGAAATCAAGGATAACGATTTGTGTGTTGAATGCGTAAATCGAGCTTGTGAGTTGTTGCATTAGTTTCAAACATAGTTTCAGCATGTGAAGGTAGACGCCCATTGAATTAACGTAGTAGAATGAGAAGTAATAAAGAGAGGAGGAAGGAGACAGTGAAGAAGGAAGTAGAAGGGGATCAGGGGGAGGGGGAGAGAGGGAGGTAGGGAGGAGGAGGTAGCAGGAGGAGTGAGGAGGAGGAGAAGAAGAGAGGAGGAGAGAAGAGAGGAGGAGGAGGGAGGAGAAGAAGAAGAAGAGAGAAGGAGGAAAGAAGAGAAGAAGAAGAAGAAGAAGAGAGAAGAAGAAAGGAGAAGAAGAAGAAGGAGAAGAAGAAGAAGAGAGAGGGAAGAGAGAAGAGGAGTAGAAGAAGAAGAGATGAGGGAGAAGGAGAGGAGGAAGAAAAAGAAAGAGAAGAGGAGAAGGAGAAGATGAAAGAAAGAGAGAAAAGGAAGAGAGAAGAAGAAGAAGAGAAAGAAGAAGAAGAAGAAAGAAAGAGAGAGAAGAAGAAGATAGAAGAAGAAAGAAGAAAGAAGTAAGAGAAGAAGAAGAAGAAGAAGAAAGAAGAAGAAGAAGAAGAGAAAAGAAGAAGAAGATAAGAAGAAGGAAGAAGAAGAAGAAGAAAGAAAGAAGAAGAGAAAAAAAAACAAGAGAAGAGTAAATAGAAACAAGAAAGAGAGAAAACGAAAAGAATAATGGACGAAGTAAAGAAGAGAAGAAGAAGCAGAAGAAGAAGGGAGAAGGAGCAGCAGCAAGAGAGAAGAAGAGATAGGGGAGAGAGAAGAAGAAGAAGAGTTATGTAAGGTAGAAGAGACAAGATGAGACAGAGAGAAGAAGAAGCTGAAAGGAACGAGCGAGTAAGATGAGGACGAAGAGTGAAGAAGAGAAAGAGAGACAGAGGAAGAAGAAGAGAAGATAGCAAGAAGGTGCTAAGAAGAAGAGAAGAAAAGAGAGAAGAAGAAGAGAAGAGAAGAAGAAAATGCCCATCTTAGTTTCGCGAGCATATGTGTACTGCAGAAGAAAGAGTAGAAGAAGGAGAGAAGAAGGAGAGTGTGTGAACAGAAGGAGAAGAGGAATGATAGTTGTAATAGTAACGGGACAGAGGAGAAAGAAGAAGGAGCAGAAAGAGATCACGCACGCAGAACACGGGAGACGAAGGGGAGAAAGAATCGGAAAGGAGCACATAAGGAGTAGGCAGCTAAGAGATGCGATAAGGAGAAGGGAGAAGAAGATAGAAAGAAGGTAGAGAAGACGTAGCGCAGGAAGACGAAGTAGACGGAGATGTGATATTGTGTATTAGAGGTCTAGCATGAAACGAGGGAATGTATACGCCAGAAGGAAAAGAAGAAGAAGAAGAAGGAAGCAGCACACGTAAGAGAGTCACGCTATTAGAAGAAGATAGAAGTGAATGGAAGTATACAACGCAGTCAGGGAAGAGACGAGAAAGCCGGATAGCGTAAAGAAGAAAGGCGCATATGTTTGGACCGTATTATATATACGGATGACGCATAGTGCAAGAAGAAGAGGAGATTCATACTGAGAAGAAAGATAGAAGAGGATGAAGAGAAGAAGAAGAAGAAAAGAGAAGAAGGAAGAAGAAGAAGAAGAAGCAATGTGTATATGTAAGAAGGAAATAATGTATATATTGTAATGGCCACGAACGCAGTAAGTATAAGAAGAAGAAAGATACACTCGTCACGAGAGCAGCACGGACGCAAAGTATATGTAAAGTGAACTGGAAAGCCAGAGAAGAAAGAGAAGATAGAGGTAAGAAAGTGGACAAAGAAGAAGAAGAAGAAGGTAAGAAGAAAAAGATGTTAATCAGACTAGCTAGTGCAGAGACAGAGAAGAAAGAGTATGTGTGTGTATATCACGATGAGGTATCGAGAGGAGAAGGCAGGATATTCGCAACAGATAACCAACAGAAGAAGAAGAAGAAGAAGAAGAAGAAGAAGAAGAAGAAGAAAAGAAGAAGAAGAAGAGAAGAAGAAAGAAGAGAAGAAAAGAAGAAGAAGAACGGAGAGAAGAAAGAGAAAAGAAAGAAGAAGAAGAAGAAGAAGGAAGAAGAAGAAGAAGAAGAAGAAGAAGAAGAAAGAGAAGAAGAAGAGAAGAAGAAGAGAGAAAAAAGAGAAGAGAGGAGAAGAGAAAGAGAAAATAGAGGAAGAAACGAGAGGTAAGAGAGACAGCAGGAGAAGTAATGTATAGATCAGAAAACACAGTAGTGAATAGAACGAAAGAGAAGAGGAAAGAAGAAGCCGCGAAGAGAAGAGGAGGAGAAGAAAGAAGAAGAGAAGAAGAAGAAAGAAGAAAGAAGAAGAAGAAGAAGAAGACAGAAAGAAGTAAATCGGAAGAGGAAGATCAGAGAATGGAAAAGAAAGAGTGAGCAAGAGAGAAGAAAGGAATACGCAAGAAGGAGAAGTAGAGAGAGAAGAAAAGAGAAAGAAGAAGAAGATAAGAGAGAAGAACGAAGAAAGAAAGAAGAAGTAGAGAGAAAGTAGGAGCTCATATAAGAAAAAAGAGTGTAAAGAAGAGGAGGAAGGAAAGCAATAGATATGCAGCGACACAGAAACTGAGCACGCACGGCACGCACTATGAGACTCGAATGACCGAGGAAGAAGAAGAAGACGACGCACACGAACGCGATTGTATAGAGAACGCACGATAGAGTATGTGATGTAGATCGTGAAGAGAAGATAAGAGATAAGAGGAAGAAGAAGAAGAAGAAGAAGAAGAAAGAAGAAGAAGAGAAGAAGTAAGAGAAGAAGTTAAGTTATTATGTTTTTTAAGGGAAAGAGGAAGAAGAAGAAAGGAAGAAGAAGAAGAGGAAGAAAGAAAAGAAAGAAGAAAGAAGAAGAAGGAAGAAAGAAGAAGAAGGAAGAAGAAGAAGAAGGAAAGAAGCAAGAAGAAAGAAGAAGAAGAAGAAGAAGAAGAGAAGAAGAAGAGAGAAGAGAAGTAGAAGAAGAAGAAGAAGAAGAAGAAGAAGAAGAAAAAGATAACCGCAAGAAGAAGAAGGAGAAGAAGGAGAAGAAGAAGGAGAAAAAGATAACCGCAACAGAATAACCAAAGTCTTACCATGAGCTTTGATACCATGAGAAGATAAACATAGTGTGTTTGAGAGAATATTAGAGAGGGAAAGAAAATCAATTCTATTCAGCTGTAAGAATCTACAAAATTGTAAGGAGGCTTGAGCCTTATATACGAGCTGAAATTGCAACAAACTTAATTGATATATGTGCTAATTTGTTACAAAGAAACAAACTAAACACAAAAATAATACAAGAATAATTTAGCTCTACATAAATGATATGTACATGGCATCAAAAATTGAACAACCTTAGCCCAAGTCACGGTCCTAGTCCCCTAGTTGTTTTTGTTTTGTACGAGAAGTCCCCTAGTTGTTCATGCATCTTTATGCATGAGTAATCAAGTAACCTTTGTTGTTAGTTTTCAATAAATGCTTCMAAACCCAACTATTATGCACTCGAGGTTGATCCAGTTGTCAATCATAATTCTTGATGTAAATAACGTACATTTAATTAGGTATTTAACCCATAGTTTATCCTTTTTCTCTCAAATGTCAAACATTTATGAGGACATAATTTACCAGTTGAAGATTGACATGAAAAAAAGGTGGTGGGAATGACACAACCTAATTCAATGCACCTTGATGTGATCAATTTCTCAAAATCAATAAACTTTGGTCTAGTAATGATGATAAGACCACCTAAATAGCAAAATAATTATTATGTTAATTTAGGCCCTTAGATATATATGACAAAACTTAGAATTATTAACATTACACAATGAAAATACCAACATGGTAAAGTTTGTGTTGATAGGATAAAGTTTCTTCGWATATTATTGGAATTCTAAATGGATATGATAAAAGAGAATATATCCCATAAAATTKTTGCTTTCCCCTTACGGTGTGTTTAGATTCTAGAATTTAATTTGGAATCTTAGAACTGAGACAATTATAATGTTTGGATGTCTAAGAATTTCAAATGAAGAATTTGTAAAAATTCTACAACTACCAAATAATAAGCCATGAAAGCAAGRATTTCAAATGACAAAGTAAACCATGTCATTTGAAATACTCAAATACTWAAATTTCATAATTCAAATGATGCATTTGAATTGAAATCTATCTTCCCAAACACAACCTTAATAAATTCGAAAATAAAATTTAGTKTTCAATATGGAAAATTATGTGCAATCATGTAGGGCCATTATTTGTGTTAGAGCACATTATTATCAATACACACTCATCGATAATAATATTTCCCCYGTCGTTTTTTACTTGCAACATTTTCCATATCTGTGTGTCATAATTTTTTAATTTTATTTATTTTGGCAACAAGCACYACAAGAATTTTGTGTAAGGCCGACCGAAATTATCGACCGAAGAAAAATCGGTCGGTAATACCGACCGACACCGACCGCAGTTGGTCAGTGATTTTTACCGACCGCTTATTCGGTCGGTGTTACCGACCGATTTGTACATCGGTCGGTGTACCGACCGAACAATCGGTCGGTAAATCCTTTGATTTATAATCCACACACCGCAATTTTAATTTTAAAAAAAAACAATTTCCAATGATATTAGTGTTTCACTGGTATCAGTGTTTCATTAAAAAATGGAAATTATAGGATTTACCGACCGAATTTTCGGTCGGTAAATGTTTTTAAAGTAATAAAAAAAAATTTCATTTCATTCGAAACGAAACATTCTCTCATTCGAGTACCCTCACAACTCACAACCCTCATTCGAGTACCCTCACAACTCACAACCCTCACAATTCGACGACCAATCTCCCTCCACTCCGGTGTCACTCTCTCCGGCGACCAATCTCCCTCCACTCCGGCGTCACTCTCCGGCGTCACTCTTTCTCCTTCCTTTTCTCTTTCTCTTTCCCTTTCTCTCTCTTTCGCTGTGTCGTTGCGCTGCGGCTGTGCGTGGTTGCTCCACTCCACTCCTAGCCGCCGCTGCTGCTGTCCGCCACTCCTTGCCACCGCCACTCCTCGCCGCTGCTGTTAGGGTTTGATTTTGTTTTTTTTTTCAATTTATTGATTGTAGAAGGGTCGAATCATTGATTGTGCGTGGTTTGATTTTGTTTGGTTTCGCTTAGGGTTGCGTTGCTGCTATTGCTGCATTGCCACTCGTCTTTGGTGTTGCGCTGCTGCTATTGTTGCATTGCCACTGCTCGGTGGTTGCTGCGTATCTTCAGGGTTGTCGCTTTTATAGGTATTTTTGTTCTCTCTCCTATTTCCCTAGATTTAATCTGGGGTGTTTTTAATCTGGGGTTTGTTTTCGTCCTTAATTTGGGTTTATTGTTAAATGGGCGAATTTGTTGATTGATATGTGTGTTGTGTGTGTATGAATTTGGAATTGAACATTTGGTATTACAGACTTTGCCACTTTCACATTCTCTCTATCTGATTCTTTTTAATTTGCCACTTTCAGAGTTTCATCTGCATATTGTTTTTCTCGAAGATATAAATCTTTGTATGAGTTTGATATCTGATGCATAAGGAGAGATGAATGACATAGCGGAAATACTCAAGAATCAAGATTGCAAGAGCAAGTCATATATGCAATGTCGTATTCAACTACTGTATATTGCTTTACATTTAATAAACGTGATAATGTCATAAATACTGACAAGCAATAATGTAAAACCAGTTATATATTACAGCTGAACACGTGAATTAACATTAACATTCTGTAATTTGGGCGAAAGAAGTAGCAGCAAGTTATGTGGCACACAATTATGAAAAAATAAAAAAATAAATTGATCAAAGTCATCACCGCATAATGTAGTCTAGGGGTTTTGTATTGTTTGGGTATATCAGGCTTACTGCGTTTTCTATGTTTGTGGTACTGTCTTCGTTGTAATTTGCCTTACTGTACCGTGTCAGCAGACAGTCACCTTATGCTTCTTGTTGTATAATTGCAATATACGCAATGGCGTTCTCGCTATTGATATTCTCTAGTAGAATCTGTATATATATGTTCTTTCTTTCTTTGACAACCATTTCTGTTTCGTTCTATTCTGTTCTTTTATTTTATATTTTTTTTAAACATATTCTGTAGTTATAAAGTAATATCAGAGTCTAAGCACCCTGGAATTAGTAAAATAATCAGGTCATAGTTATATGAGAGTATAAAGTTGTATGATATAAGTGCCTCAAGGCTTATCTGATATATAGCTATGGGAGATGGGTCAGAGTCTACAACTACAACACGGTAGTATAAGGTTTGAATACTTGCTCTACGAAGTTTCACAAACCCATAGATTTTGAGCTATAAAGCTGCACGGACTGCAGCACTAATAATGCACTTTAAATTGTCTTAATCAGTGAATCCCTTAAAGGTTAAGCGATAAGGGTAACAAATGGAAAAACCGTATTTGTCAATAACATCATACAAATAATTAAAAATGAAAACGTTTACTATTGAATTTGTTTCCCTACAGATGATAATTTTTTCAATACCAAACACCCCTTTAGTCCATAAAAAGTATAACACCCTCGACATTCACTAGATAAGAACGTAACATTATGCAAGCCTAGTAAACAAAGGTTAAGGTAGCTTCAAACTACGAATATTAAATGTTAATGTGTACATCACACTAATATTCGGATTTAGACAAAAAATATCTAAAAGTAAAAACATTGGCTAACTAAACAACCTTAGCCACGCAATCAATTAAACAAGAAAAAAATTGAGTTAACAAAATAATTTAAGAAAAATAGATCAAAGTGGAATTGTTAAGTCGCCAATGTTATCTCTCCCGGTACTCGCATCCAAAGAAGTTTAATTAGTAAATTCGAACTGAAGTTTACTGATTGAACTAGCTAGACGATGACATATATAACTTTAGAACACATGCTATAATGATACTTTTATATATTAGAAAAACGTCTTTTAATAATATGTAGAGATAGATTGAGTGAGGTTTATGTGTCTAAGGTTAGAAACTTGTTTTAATGGGATAGAATGTGAAATTTATAAGCGAGACATCAAAAACGCCTAAAATGGCCTAAAATGGTCAATTATGGGGTAAAATGGTATTTTGTTCGTTCAACCGAGGTCAATCAAGTCTTAGGGAAGCCTACATGGTGGTCTAATAGGAACGTGGCTAGGTTAGAAAACTAGTAATTGAATAGAAACTGCTGACAAGATAGGAGCGAAAATCACAAAAACAAACGCCCAAAATGGCCTAAAAGTCACATTTTTAACGTAAAATGGATGGTCTTTTGTCGTTCAAACCAAGTCTTACTTCAATTTCTGGGTGTAATGTTATAATTCTTTTTTGATATTGGAACTTGTTTGCATCCTTAGTACGACCATGTTTGGCTACTAACTTCCACAGCATTTACAAGGATCAATATTCGCAAAACCCATGAAATGAGTCTCAGGCCAGCGGGTAAAACAGGAGGTGGATCGAACAAGGTGTTCTTTGACACTGTTGGAGGATTTCGCAAGGGGAGGTCATGGTCTAGGCAAAAGCTGGAGCTTCCTCCTATTACGAGAAAAGCTCCGGCCTGGTGCCGGACCTAGCTACTCTGGCCATCTCCGCTACAACTCTGGCATAGAGTATTGCGGTGGCTCGTTTTTGTAGGGGGGCGTCGTGCACGAACTGTGGTGCGACAGCACTCCAGGAAGCATCACCGTGGAGTTAGACGCAGAGAGCTGTTGAGTAGGTCGACGTTTGCGAGATGAGAACTCAGCTCTCGTCGTCAGGATGGGCGGAAGGGTACACTTTAGAAGGCAGATGAAGGGCGCGAATGGACCGTTTCAGGGGCAGGTTCCTAACGAACCCGTACCTTCCTTTTCCACGACGCCCCGCGACGACCGCCATAGACGGTTCTGGCGCTATATGCGAGCAATTTTTGTACGCGTAGTAGAAAGGTCGTTATACTTAGTCTTACGCTTTATTGACTGGTAACGTTTTTATTTGTTAACATTTTGATTTTGGATCTTGTGTATATTGCGAATTATTCAAATATGAAAATAGTACAAGTTTCTTAATAATATCTTATTATATTAATTTTAAATAAGTTTTATATAAATTATATTAATTAATTTATCTTTAATTAATTAATATATCACTTAAATTGAAAAAAAATAAATGGAGCAATTATGACGCCTTAGGCTGTGTTGGTCGGTATATAACCGACGACTACACATTAAGGCTAGCTAAATTTTGGGCTATCATAAATAAATCATGTTAAAAATACTAATAAAAAATAAGTAAATGAAGAGATAGCAATTTACTACCCGACCATGCATGTGTCGGTTCGGACTATATTTCCGACACTAGACACAGCGCGATCTACTGCAATTCTGAGACATATAAATGTGTAAATATTAATTAAAAAATAATAAATGAACCGGTTCCGCGCGCGATCGATTATGTCGGTCGGTGAGTATACAATCAACATACCGACGATGTGTCGGTCGGTATAACATCATAACATTGCAATTCAATATCCGACTCCGATTTAAAATAATCGTCTGTATACGACCGACAATCGGTACGGTAACCGTTCATATTCCCTCCAAAAAAGTGGTCAGAATGATTTCCGTCGATAATCGCCGGTAAATTTAGGTCGGTATTTAACTCTTAACCCGACCGAAATCGGAACACCATTACATCGGTATTTCACTTGGATTCGCATGACGACTTGGGCACATTGCCAACACCTAGTACCCTGCATTGGCACACATGCAGACCGTTATCCGGATCGGTACCATTGCACACCCTGTCGCTTACTGCAACCGATAATTTCGGCATCGGTAAACGTGTGTCGGTACGACCGACATGGCCGTACATTTTCTTGTGTGTTGAAGGAAAAACAAAGGAAACAAGACTAAAACTAGCGACTCGAAAGACATTTGCTTGGCCTAGTCCACAGGATCATTGAAACTTTGCAAACTAAGGACCTAGGGTCACAAGGAAACACCTAAAGTAGTTGAGCGACAAACAACAAATATTTGCTAGGCATAAAGAGAACCTCAGGCGGACCAAAATCACCTAACCGACGAGCCCAAGTGCAAAGCTCCTTATTGTCCTGTCGAATGGAATGTCAAATGCTTATATTATAACCGAGGATGCCTAGCATATGTGGAGACGCTTCAGTAATGCAAGACCTTAAGTGCTTAGATAAGATTGGTGAATAGGCTCACACCTACAACACCACACTAGTAGAAAAGAAGCCCATATGAGAGAGAGGTTTTTCCTATAGCGCATATAGCCGCCGGATATATTCTGGGAATATTCAATCAGACAGCCTCTTTTCATCACGTTTTTTTTAATATATGGATGGAAAGCTTTCTCTCCTCTATCCTTTATTGAAATATGGAAACAGTAGCAACTTTTCTTCAAGATGAAAGTTCTAAATTCATATATTTCACATACGGAGTACAAAAATTTAAAAAACAGTTCCAAGTTCCAAAGACAATTAGGGAAAAGATGGAAACAATACAAGATATTTTCATATGACAATGATATTTAAATACAAAAGGAAAATAAAAGAGAAATTTAAGTGTTAAAAAATTAAAGTAAATTTAACCTACTGAAGATAATATCAAAACTCAAGACGCAACCTTGGAGAATCAGTAAGTCAAATGCTGTAAAACAAACCAAACAATTTGAAAGTTAAACTCACAAATAAACACATAATTGAATTTGTTTTACCAAAAGGATACTACGAGTAACAAAGTTTTCAAAGTCAATTAAAATGTTCCATTGTTCTGTAATTAAAGAACTGCCTGACCAAAACTAAGAAACAACTGCTACAAATAAAACAATTTATACTTAATATTTAACAACTACCATTATACAAAGAAGACCAAATATAATAGCAAATGAAAGACGTAAACTTAAGAATTCCATGATCTATGTCAAAAGTTTTCACAAAAAATACCGCATTTGAAGAGGTAAGAGCTACAAAGGAATACCAGAGAGACAGAAGAACATTATCAGCAACGAATCTATATCACTCTGGTGGTGGAAGACAGTACTTTGTTTTCGTTGTTG
>SNQN01009318.1:7110-25812 GCA_008642245.1 Bassia scoparia
AATGTTTTTGCAGCGAAATTCTTCAAGTTGCCATTACTGGATGCATATCTGAATGAAGCCGGAAACTTCACACATGGGTCATGGGGTGAACTTTGCTGTTGCTGGATCGACCGCTCTGAACACTTGAACCTTAGCTGCCAAACAAATCTTATCTCCCGTCACTAACAGTTCATTATCAGTTCAACTGGCCTGGGTTGGTTTAAGACTCACATTGACTCAATCTGTCCTAAGAACAATTCCTCAGGTAATTAATTTAGGAGCCACCCGAGTAGTTGTCCCCGGCAACTTTGCCATTGGTTGCATCACATGCCAATCTACCTTAGCGCCTTCAACACCAATGACACTTGGATGCATGTACGACGAGCTCGGATGTCTAAGAGGCTTAAATGAGTTTGCAACTTTTCCAAAACGATCGTATGCAACAATTGATCAAGCAAGGAGCTTCAACTACAATATCCAGACTTGGCAATCGTTTATGCCGAATATTTCAATGCATTGAAGGGGCTCCTCCAAAATGCTGCCTCACATGGTTAGTTTTAATTGCTTGGTTTCATTATATCATAAGGTTGAATAGTTTATTTAATTAGCACTTTGTTTATGATATTAATCGATTTTGATGTAATTGAATTGTAGGGTTTGAGAAGGAAGACGTATTGAAGACATGTTGTGGAATTGGTAACAACGAATACAATTTCAATTTCACTACAATGTGCGGTAGCAATGGAGTTCCGGTCTGCAAGCATCCACATAAACTTGTGAGTTGGGATGGAGTCCATATGACACAACACGCATACAACGTTATGGCGAAATGGTTGATGAAGAAGATCATCCGTGGAATCTCCAATGAAGCTTAATAAAATTCCACTTCTAGCTTACCACTTTTGTGACTACATCATCAAATTTTAACTTTAAAATGTAAGGCATAGTGATAGATGCAGGTTTTTTTTTTTAATTTTATTTGTGATGTATTCAACCTTGATCAACGCAACTTCAATATACTTGTATATACTATTCATTTTTTATCAACGAAACTAATTTATTCATTGACGAAACTATAGCTCGAATCATTTATGAAATATATAGATATCATTAATCCATTAACGATTAACTCTTGGGCTTCTACTCCTAGTTTTCACCTCTCTTACGTAAAAAAAAATTAGCCATGTGATATTACCCTGCTGTACTGTACTTCTACTACAAGGCTCTCTTCAGTCTTCACTACCTTCATGTGCTAGTTTGAATTACCTACTGCCATTGTGGAATTTATGTGATATGACAAAATATCATTATTTTCTGAAAATTTCAACAATTCATTTTTATGTTGATCCTAATAAAATTAAGTTCATCATCATACTAGCTAGCTTGATCTAACACATTTGTCGTGAACGAAAAGTAAGGGAGTGTATTTCTACACTCCATCACACACTTATGCACGCACTCCTATTTTCGTTGTTCTTCCTTCTTTCAAATGTAGTGTGTAATTGAAGTTTTAAAATGCGTAAATTAATGTCCGAAAAGTAATGTAGGTGACATTTCTTTCAAAAAATTAACAATTATTGCATATGGGCAACTATTTACTAGTACTATTTGTGTACAACATGGGAATCATCCAATTAATTTCTATCACTTAACATAAAAATACAAAATAAGATTTTCATTTTCTTAACCGGCATTAACCATTAACACTACTACATAAAAAGTCAAATAATGCAACGAACCAATAGGCCTTAAGCAACGATTAAGGGGCTTTAKTGCAACGGTTTTGAATGTTGCCAAGYCAGACCAACAGATCATTTATGTAGAAGTGTAATTATATGATGAAGTAGAAATTAACAATAATCACTGAATACTAATTCAAATACACTAATTTATACATCTTACATATAGTATTTATATATCTTACTATATAAATAGAGCCAAATCTAGTAATCTACTAAGTAATAAACTTACATTCAAACTTAACCAACCACCATAAGACTTAATATTATAAGCCCTAGTTATAACAAATTAATTAAAGTGACATGAAGCATAATATTTTTACCCTGAAAAAGACTGAAAAGGATGAAGAGCACCTAACTGCTGAACTAGTGAAGTAACAGGAGCAGCCAACGTTGGTTGATAAGCAAAACCATTCAAATTACCCTCAGCATAATTATTATTATTATTATTAACCCCTTCATTACGTGGACAACACGGCATCCAAATCCACCTTTTCCTCTCAATATCAAACAATAATCCCTTGTCATTAACACCCTTAATYATGATCACAATAAACTCACCACTTCCAACGCAATCAAACCCTCTTCCACCTTCCACTTCCTCAAACTGAGCGTACAGCTGCTGCGGCATCCTCTCAATCTCCACCCACTGGGTCCCGCACCCTTGTAGGCCCCACATTCGGAGGCTCCGCGGCACGTTCAGCTTGCTCTTCTCCACCGCCGCCACCAGGACTACCTTTTTGTTGTCGATCTTGACGAGACAGGGTGACCTCAGGAACCTCCTCATGGGGGCTTGGATTTTCCACCAAGTGTTGGAGGGAGCGTCGTATGCTAAGATACTGAAAGGGCTGTAATTCATGCAGTAGAATCTTCCTCCTTGGGAGTCCACCATCTGCCCTGATTCGAAGCTACAAAGCCTCGGGAGGGCGGAGGTGGTGTCCCAGAGGGAGTAGAACCCGCTCGAGTCGACGTGGAATGTCTCGGCGGTGAGGTTTTTGACGGCGTAGGGGGATATCATGTCGTCCCCTGCAAGGATCAGGTCTACCGATGTAGGGCTAACAGACAGGCCCACGGAAGGGAAGAGTCTGGGCCTACGAGTGGGTGGTAGTTGGGCTACTGACCCGACTAATGGGTTGTGGAGGAAAATGTTTTTCATTCCGGGCTCATCCGAAGCCCAGCAGACTAGCCCGCCCGAGGAGGTGGCGGGCGAAAACCCCGGTGGGATAAGTGGAAAGGGAATGGTGTACCATTTGAGCTCATAGGGGTCAAACAAATAAGCCCTAGTTGAGGACACACTAACTTCTTCTTCTTCATTGTTGCTAATACTTGAGTGATTGTTGTTGTTTGTGTAAATGATGCTAGTGTTGGACTTTTTTTGGGTGAAAAATATGAACCAATGATAGCGAGGAGAGACTTGGAGGTAAAGTTGGAGAAAGGAGTTTGAGTACAAAAGTGCATACCATCTCTTACAAACGGACCGAACCCGAAAGAAGGCCGGCGCGGGGAGGAAGGCCAGGATCCGATCCAAGAGCGGGTGCGGAAGGCGGCTCCATATTCGAGTATCCATCCAAGTGGTGGTGGAAATGGTGGTAGGAGAAGCAATACTAGTAGGAGGAAGAATTGAAGTAGTAGTAGTAGTAGTAGTAGTAGTAGCATTAGTAGTAGATAAAGTTGTTTGAGGAGTAAAAGGAGGATTGAAAGTGGCAACGTTTGATATGCCATAAGTGTAAGGGAAAGGGATTGCTATTGAAGGGTTGAAAGCAGCTTCCATGAATGAATGTGTAAGTAAGTGAGTGAGCAAAGTTGGGAAGTTGAAAAGGAAGTGCTCTCTTTTGTTTGGAGTTTGTATTGAGTGGTTTGGTTTGTGAGATTTTGTGCAAGTGTACTTGAGTTTATATAGAAAAAAGAGAGTCATGACCAGATCAGACTAAGACTAACCCTAACTTTTTCCTCTTTTTATTTATTTACTCTTGTTATGAGAATGAGGTATTAAACTATTAATGATGCAATACGATAATAGCTGAGCTGCTCAATCTTCTTAGTACTCGTATTTATTAATTTGTTCAGTTTCAAGTGGGAGGAGTTTTCTTTATATTTTGGGTAAAACATGTGTTTGAAGTCTTTCATTACTTGAAAATGAGGCATATAAACACTTCGTACATGTTGTTTAATATATCATAATAAGCTTGGAAAATCATTAGTACTTCATTTGTTTCAAAAAGCTCGTTACACTTCTCAATTCACAGAATCTTAACTTTAGGTAAATTTTGGAGAGGAAAGAGATAGATAGTTAAAAGATAATGGACCCTTGTAAGAGGAGAGAGATATAGAGTGATTAAGTGACCCACAATTGATACACATAATTTGCTACAGAAGATGTGGGCTTATTTGTATTATGTTGACTTATAATCTAAACTAATACTTCGTACTTATTAGCTTGTAACACAAACTAAATAAGAAGAAGTTTAAAATCCAGTTAAGTTGTAATTAAATTAATATTATTACATGCATATCTAACTTGGTAGTTCAATTATTCTTACATGCATAATAATCACCTGGTAAAAGTAAGAGTAATAAGACTAGACTTGCTTTAGTATGTAAAATTAAGTTGATCGATAGTATAGTAAGACTGTATGTAAGAGCCATCCATCTATCTATCTATCAATCACTTCAAACTGTTTACTTGTCAAAGAAAGAGAAGGTTGCAGCAATAAAACCTGAAAGATCCTCTTTAAAACAACGGAAATACAAAGGCATAGCAGCACAGAAGTGGGTATAAAAGAGAAGCAACASCTTYACTTTATATAAGTGTATGTATGTACTAATTAAATCTTTTGCAGCAACTTCATTGAATTATTGTGTCTTGTTCGTGTCAAACCTTAGCTTTATTTCCTTCCCACTAATCATATATGGTCTGATGAGAGGAAAGAATTTTCAAGGTGTTCCCAAGAATAGCAAACTTGTAGTGGGAAAATGGGGTAATTACTTTTTTCACTTGAGAAACTTCCATTTTTGTAAAAAGCTTGGTGTTCCAGATATGGCAATTGTGTTTTCCTTTTAAGAAATCTCCTGAATTTCTCCAATCTTCACTATGAATTTCAGCAGTATTAAGTATTAACTGCTTTTGTCTCGCCTTTTTATGTGTTTTTTTTCCAAGTGCTTTTCAATTTTCTAGCTAACCTCTAAGTCAATGTTTCTTTATTTAACTTTATGTGCCATCATCTAGTTACAACTTAACTGGTGAATGGTGATCATCAACAAACAAACAAATATGACAAGCCTCAAATTTAATTTGGCTTTACCATTCATGATCATAGACTTCCATTTAACAAACTCGCTATATATGAGTAACTACACCATTCGCTGTCTTTTGTTTTAACCATTTTCACCATACACATTTGTCAATTCGATTGTTTGACCGTGTATATATTTCATTATTGCATATAATGAAAATTACTTCTGCTATTCCTAACAACATTATAACTATTCCTAACAAAACTCCTTCTCAATGCTAGGCTTTAATCGTTACGGCGCATGCTCAAAAAGAGAAACAAAAGTTCCAACAAGGAGAGTAAGAGTTAGGGTCCGTTTACATTAACTGAAATCAACTGAACTAACTAAATTGAATTGAATGTAGCTGAACTGAACTGAACTGAACTAAGTGAACTTAATGGAGCTGAACTGAAATATTTAACTTTGGATTAATATTAATCTTGGGATCAATATATAACTATAACTATATAACAATGAGATTAATATTTAACTGTTATTAATAATATATTTTTTGATTAATATTTAACTTCTTAACTTAGGTTAATATTTAACGTTGGATTAATATTAATCATGGATTAATATTAAACTTTGGATTTAACTATTAATAATAATACAGAGTATATCTTTGGATTAATATTTAATTTTATATTTAACTATTATTAATAATACGGAGTAAATCTTTGGATTAATATTTAACTTCTTAACTTAGGTTAATATTTAACGTTGGATTAATATTAATCATGGATTAATATTAAACTTTGGATTTTTTTTTTTTTTTGGAGTCAAGGGGGCAATAATATATTAAAGGCCTAATAACATAGGCAAGTCATACAAACCATACAAACTAGCCAAAAGAGAAGTTAGTGTTTGAGCAATCCAGCAAATCTATTACTTGCTCTAAGTAGCCTAATGATAGGAGTGTTTCATAATCCTTACAAATATCATTCATAGACATACACAATAGGTTGACATTAGAAGTAGGAGTGATGCACAAAAAGTTGTCTAAATCCTGGTGATTCTTCAACATGAGCTTTGCAATATGATCAGTTGCTGCCACCTGCCTCCTGGTTGCTTTTAGAAGGCCCAGCCTTGAACATCTTGCATTAGGCCCCTGCATACAGTTGCCATGTTCACATGTCTGTCAGTATACTTTGCCATTGAACTCAAATTGTCAACAGCCACCTGTGAATCAGTCATGAGGATACAGTGTTCCCATCTTTGCTTGATGATCCATCTCAGTGCCCAAGATATGRCCACTAAYTCACCCATGGTACTATCAAAGGCTTTGAAACAGCCACATATACCTGTAATCCAATGCCCTGCAAGATCACAACACAAGATTCCAAATCCTCCCAGGCAGAGATCTCTATTGAAAGAAGCATCCACCAGAATGCCAAGGTTAGTGGTTGAAGGATCCGGAATAAACTGGTCAATTTGTGGGCTGGGTTGTGGAGGAAGTTTTGGTTGACAAGACTCTTTGGCTAAGAATAAGGTTTGTTCCCAGAAGGGTTGAATGGGGAAACCTTTGTGGTTAAACACCCAATGGTTTCTCCTAATCCAGAGTCTCCAAATTATAAAACTGAATAGAGTGGGCCAAGGAACTTGATGCATGCTAGAATTTGAGGCTAAATTGTCAGTGATCCGCCTCTGAAGGTCCAAAGTCCTGTCTAGTCCTCCTAAAACCACAAGGTTCCAAAGTTGTTGTGCTCTATGACAATCTCTAAGTATGTGTAACACAGTCTCATTGTGGCCAGGACAAAAGGGGCATGAGGGGCTGGTTGTAATCCCTCTATAGGAAAGGACCTGTCTGGTAGGTAGGGAGTTCAATTCCAGAGGCATTGCCAAAGGAAGAGTTGTATCTTTGGGGGGCAGACAGTACTCCAAGGGAGTTTCCATAAGGTATTAACAGGTGGGTTTGGGTGTTTTTCTAACCAGCAGGCCTGATAAAGAGCTGAAGAATCAAAATAATTACCTGAGGCTGTCCAACAAACTAACCTGTCATGACCCAAGCTAGGAAGAGAATTTTCAATCCAAAGACAGATTTGTGGTGGAAGTCCAATTGTTAGGAAATCAAGGTTCCAAGCCCCTCCAACTAAAGCACTACTAACAACCCTAGTAGACTCCTCGGGTGACAAGGGGCCTTGGACTTGACTCCTAAGCTTTCCAAAGGAGGTCCAAACATCCTCCCATAAGCTAATGTTGCTCCCATTTCCTACTACCCAGCCACAAGACTTTTCAAAGGTGGTCCAAGTTCTCCCTATATTCTGCCAGATGTGAGAACCTCTATGGAATGGAGTTGGAGTCTGCTTATTGGCCACATACTTGGCATGAACAATGGAAGAAGCTATGGTATTTGTAGAGTGCAGTCTCCAGGCAAGCTTTGTCAGGGCTATGTCATTAAGAATGGAGATATCCTTAATCCCTAGTCCCCCTAAACTTTTGGGCCCAGTTATTTTATCCCAAGAAATGACAGGAAAACCCTTGTGATTTGGGGAATTACCCCAGAAGAAGTGCCTAACTGTTTTCTCCAGGTCAGCAAGAATGGATGAGGGTAGCTTAATGCACTGCATAGAATATAGTGGAATTGAGTGAAGAACAGAATTGATTAGAGTAGTTCTCCCAGCCTTGTTTAAGAACTTTGTTTTCCATGAGGAAAGCTTTGAATTAACTCTTTGRAGAAGATAAAGAACCTGATTTCTAGTGGGTCTTCTATCAGTCAGAGGAAAACCTAGGTAGATACCTAGATCCTTGTGGATAGGCATGCCCAAAGACTCAGAAATTTCATCTGCCTTAACCAAATCAGTGTTTTTTGAAAAATAAACCTTGCTCTTAGAGGTGTTAACTCTAAGGCCAGAAGCAGTGGCAAAGGTGTCCAGAGTATTAAGGATTGAAGTGCAAGTGGACATTGAAGCTTTACCAAAGAAGAGAATATCATCAGCAAAAAGGAGGTGAGACAAAGCATAATTATTCCTAGTCAGGGTGAAAGGGACCCAAGAGCCACTAGAACAAGCTTTAGATATCAAATCAGATAAATGGTCCATGCAGAGAATGAAAAGGTAAGGGGAAATGGGGTCTCCTTGCCTCAATCCTCTAGAGGGATTAAAGAAGGGGGTAAGAGTACCATTCACCAGTACAGAGGAGGACACAGAGGACACACAACTCATAATTAAATGGCAAGAGTGTTTGTCAAGGCCCTTCCTAACCAGTGTCTCAAAAATAAAGTCCCACTCTAACCTGTCATAGGCTTTCTCTAAGTCAATGCTCAAGGCCATCCAACCCTTTTTCCCTTTTCTTTTCCTCATANACATGATGGATGAATGTGGTAGCTTTTCTCGTTTCGAAATCATATCTTCACTCTTCTTTATGAAAGAGCCCAACTCATCCTCAACTAACCTCTCTTATGTTTCAATTCAAGGAATCTAGATCAATCTTAGAGGAATAATGTAATTCAACTTTAACTACAGACAATCGACCCTCGACATCCTGGTACGATGTTGGTAGATCTTAATTTTTATTTTTGCAAGTTGAAAGTTGGTACTCAAGCTCTATGAATATTTCCTTTGAGAGTTGTAACATGACTCTGTCACTCTCTCTTATTATGGCTGCCATTACTGGCAAGAAGAAGTTGTTGCTACCACACTATAACCCAATTCATCTTCTAATTGCAAAAATTTGTGTTTTAATTGTTGGTAAATGTTTTTTTAATGTTCCGATTAAAAACCCTAATTTTGGGGGCTTTTGATATGTTTCGGGTTTGAAGTTTGATTGTTATTTTTGCTGGTCTATTTTAGCAGCGCAATTGTGGTTAGTCATACCTCAAAGATTGAAGCTTCAATGACAATTAATTAACTTGGTTGTGAAAATTTTGGAGTATGGAAATGCTTGGGTTTAATTTGCTCGAAAAAATGAAAGAAGAAGAAGTGTGATTGTTGCCAAAGAGCGTTCAAATGAGAGGTTGGTTGGAAACACTTATATACTCAAGTAGTGGGACCCAAAATTAGATAGATTCCGTTAAAAGATAACGGAATATAGTTGAACGGGAGTAATTTCAATAACGATCCCAAAGTTGTGGGGGTTTAATTTTTTTTTWAAAAAAAGACGTGGGAGTTATTAACAAAAAGTGGGAAAATCATGGAGGTTATTCACAAAATTTTCAACCAAACTTTCCTCCATTATATATAYTGGAGATGTACAACCTAATTACTGATCTTTCTTTATATGACACAAATAATATCAAATTGTCGGATTAATTATTTTTGTAAGCGAATTGAATTCAAGGAAGTAGAAATAATGGTGAATTTAGTAACCAAAGAAAATAAAAAATGTGGATAGAATAGAGAAAGATGGCACCCACCCAAACCTGCTACCAGCATGACCAGTTAACTTGGAAATGGTAAATAACATGAGATCATCATTTGCTGGTGCTGTGATTGGAGTATACAGTGGCCAATAATACACACGATCATAAATCGCTTTAACTGAGTTYCCTTTAAGAACTGCCTCATTCAACAAACCATCAGGGTTGTTTGGTGAAGTTACAAATTCGATGAAAGTAGCATTTGCATCTTCTGTTTTGTTCTTCCATAATGATGCATCACCTTCAAACTTGTACAATCGAGACTGGAAGAATTCTGTTTGCTCTTGGAACAGCTAAACAACTGAGAAGAGTGCCACGAGGTCGCAAGCGACTATTCAAAGAGTTTGAATGTTACATCGATGACAATTGTGGTGGAGCATGGAAACAACGGATCTAGTACTTGCCTGCATTATGTATTAATAATTAAGTAATAATATTGTAAATTAGTTTTATAAATATAAGGCGGGAGATCTTAGATGTTAATGTATTTGTTGTGACATATGCAGCTCAGAAGACTTCGAATGTTGGAATATGTCGGTCTTGTTTTGGTCTATGCTGTTTGCATTGGCACTAGAGCATGTACATTGTGATTTGCTATTGGAGGTTTGTTCGACTAGAAGAAGCATCGACGGTGTTTGCGATTTCCCATTTACGTTTGAAGACAGTGTTATATCATGAATGGAATGAGAATTGCGCTGTGATGGTATTGGTTTTGAATGCAAGGATATAACCAGAAGGCTTGGACAGGCTTGTATATGCACCTGGTGTATAGTGCGGTCCTACTGTGTTGGCAATTGATGTCGGGTCGATCTTTGAATATTGAATGTATGTCGCAATTGACAGTTGTTTTGATAGGACAACACATTGGTGTTCATTTCCATTGCTTTAGTCACATCTTTGTTGCTTGACGTTAACCTTTGTCGTAATGATACCCTGGTGCTCAAGGTGGAGCAATCCTCAACCGGATTGTTGGCATGTTGTTGTTTTGTGTGGTTGGTCGCATGTATATGTCGAGACAATCATAGTGAGATTTGTGTAATCTCGATTGTGACGAACTACGTTCTCATTTTTTGTGGTTTGTTCGGTTGTTCGTGATTTGACTTGCGTGATAAAACAAGCAAGTGAGAAATGTGAGAAATTATTGGTCCTGTATTATCAAGGTAAGATGTTATACGGATAAATTCGAGAAGGACCATACCCGGGTCGGGGCATTATTATACCCGGTCGGCCGGAAAGCTATGTCGCGATCGTTTGGATAGCCACCACCGGCGGGTTGGAACCACACCGGTCAAGCACCACAACATGTGGCATGACGAGTGCAGCAAGGCCGCAACACGTAGAAAGGCAGAACCGGCGGTGACCTGCCCGGTCGGTAGAGGTCGACCGGCACGTCTGCCCAAACCCGTCGGTTCCTCTGTGGAAGCGTAGGCTCATTAGTTTCGCTCAAGATTGTCGATAATTTTTGTGATACTTGACATATATATATTATAATAAATATAAAAAATATATAATATATAATAATATATATATATGGTATATTATATATATTATGTAAAAATGTAATAATCATATTATAATAATAAAGTATATATATATACCAATATATAAACATATATAATACAATATATATATAACACACATATATATAAACATATATATATTACATAAAATATAATATATTATATATTATATCGATACTTTGGGTTCTGTTGCATCTGTATATTACCTTAACTCCATTATCTTGCACCCCTATAAAATAGTAGTAGGGTGTTCAAAATATCCAATCCGATCAAATCCACTGATTCGCTGATCCGATCCAAATAATCGATATCCGATCCGTTTAAAGGTGATATTCGAATCGATATCTGAAAATTTCGTGAATTCGAATTTTTGCACTTCGGATATTCGATAACGAAATATGATGTGTATTAAAAAATATAAGTTAATATGGAAATAAAAGAAAAAATCGGTAAAAAATAATACTTTGATCCGGTCCTATGACGATCCAAATTTCGATATTCATCCGAAACTTGGATATCGGATTCGATCAAAAATAATAGTTAGGATATTCGACGATCGGATCGTATTACCCCACCGAAATTCGAATATCCGATTTCGATCGATCGAATTGATATCCGATTTGAACCCCAACAATTGTTAAGTTAAATATTCATATTCTTTGTATTCAGCCACAAAGTAAAAACACATTGATAGTATAGAAGAATTCTTGGAGAATACATCTCTCCAATGATTCCATGAATCTCCATAGTAAACAATTCGACCTCAAGAAGGACGTAGCTATCACATTGATAGTGAACTCGTAAACTGTGTTATTGTATCTTTATTTGTGTTATTGTAAGGTTCGATTTTGACGCTTCTCACAAACAAAAGAGAATTAGAAACCATCCAATCCAAACCACTTAGAGAGCCTCATGTCACAACTGACAACAAAATAATACATACAGCCACAAAAAACAATCTATTGAACTAATATAAGAAAACAAGAACCGATAAAAAATATCTCTTTCACGACGAACCGTAAAGTAAAAAATAAAAGATGATAGGTACCCCAATCATGTCAAAATCAAAACAGATGGTATTTATACATCAATCTCATAAATATTTCATTCAGTCATATAGTTACCCTTTATCAAAGTATGACCCTAGATCATATAGTGATCCATCACTTAATCAATATTAATAAAATAATAAGGCACTATATTGATAAAAGTTTACTACTTGAACCAAAGTCACTATAATCGATGCACAGTAAATTATAATGCATCCCGATGCTTTTTCTCAATGCGAAGAAATTCGCTTTTAGCTCCCTGTATCAAGCAGCACATCCGATTATAAATAACGAATAAAATTTGAAACCAAACATTACAAATAACATGTAAAACTACTGCATTGGAAGACCTGAGACTCCTCATTCCATCTCAATTCAATAGACAACTTCATCAAAAATCCTCAAAGTCAATAGTAATATTATAACTCCCGTTTATAGATCACCCAATTTCTATTTAGAAATGAAATATTGTCCACGTGTTGTTTTTCCACTTCAAAACTGACCACAATAAATTATCATATAATCCACTTACTTCCTACTTTGGCCACATCTTCTCCCTATCTCTCATATCATTGTCCCAATACTTTAATAAAATTACAATCTACTCACCAATCACTTCACAAAAATTGCCCAAAAACCACAAACCCAATGGGTCATCAAAAAAAAACGGAGAAGAAAAATGTTTGAAAACTTCATGAATATTATGCATGCGCAATACTCAATGCGATATAAAAAATAACTTTAATAATTCCCATTACCATATGGTTTTTCGATTGTCAGAAAATCAAATATACACAAATTTCTAAAAAAAATGATTTCATATCACAAATATCTTTACAATTTATCACTAAATAATGCATAGATACATGCAATGCCATTTTATGTCAATAAAAATTCATAAAATATTTAAATAAAACATAAACAATGGTATTACGTACTTACATCATTGAAAATACAATGACAAATATTAACAAAATTATGAGAAACCAATTAATATATATATATAAATATAATATATAATAATATATAATAATATATAAGTTGTGTTGTTGTGTGGTGTGGTTTCACATCAACACACAAAGAAGGGAGTTACGTATTTACATTCTATTTCAAAGTATTAGTATTTATAAAAAAATGATCATATCTTTTCATTTTACTTACGTCCATTTGATTTTACAAAGGATGAGGTACATCGATGCACAATAAATTTACTGATCGATAAGTACCTTTGTTAATATATGTAACCCTTTGTATCAATAAGTGACCCTTAATTATATCTTAAATTAAATGAAGAGTACGAAAGATAAAAAACGGTCACTATTAGGAAAAAGGCAAAATATGCTTGATGCAACAATAAATTATGTGCCCTGATGTACAATCCAACTGTACTAAATACATTTGGAAAAAATATGGATCACTTTATAATTTTTCCTCATCACACAATAAATCAAGTGAAATAAAAAATAATTTTCAAATTACTAATCATCAATTTCATTTCAATAAGAATGAAAAGAAAATCATACATCATAATACAATAGCTAACGAATCAAACTTTCACCTTACAACCTATATAAAATAATTATAACAATGATTTTCAAGTCTTACGCACCTTTTCAATAAGTTCAAACTCTACATACAATTAACAAGAATTGGAGTTAATTACTGTATTATGTTTTGCAATTAGTAACAAAAAAAAAAAAAAAAAACAAAAAAAAAACAGCAAAACCACATTTTTCCTCCTCTAAAGTTGATTACGGATACAAGTACATAATAAAAAACTATTAAATAGTCGATCATTGCATATACTCCTCGTTTTTTATTCCATACCATAGGAACGTTTAAGAGTTGATTGATAATAAAAGTGAGTATAAGTTTGGTAAAAAGTGAATAATAGCTAAAAGAGAAGTGTAATGAAATTAGAAATATAATGGGTGAAAAATTAAAAAAGATGACTTAGAAAGGTAATCATAATGTGAAAGTAAATATAAGTAGTAAAATGTAAAAATTATTTTTAGATGATTGAAAATATTAAAAACATCCCAAGAAACGAACAACAAAAAAACGAGGGAGAATTAACACACATAACACGCATCGTGCATCATTTAAAAATTTTATAAAAATTACAAGAGAAAATAAAACTATCAGTTTCGTTACATATAAATTCCAATTAAACAAGACGAAGTTATTTATCTCAATTTTTGGATGTATTTTCTTTTATGATCAAGAGACAAAGAGTTTAATATATCAAATGGTGTTAATCAACAATTAACTACACTAACATATGAAATATAATATAATATTATAGAAGTAATAATATATTTTCGAAGATTTTAGCTATTTAATCAATTTTTTGAAAGAAAAGTAATAATAATGATTCTATGAATAATTAAGTCATGAATTTAAAATTTATTCGAATTAAAATCAATAATTAATCGAAACTTCATTTCTATATGAAAATGTCAATGTAAAAGTTTAAATCAATACCTTTTTATATGCTTAATATAAATTACAAAAAAAATAAAGAATGTCATTTTTAATAAGGCATTAAACTTTACATCATAAGTAAATCTTAAAGGGGACACATCTCCTCCCCTCCATATATAATAAGATATAGTATATATATCACGAACTAAATACACCTATAATGAATATAGATTAATATATACACCATACATATGCCATGAATTAAGTTCCTTTACACAAAAGCATAATTTCAGACTTTGTCATTACACTATGGATACTTGTAATAAATCATACGTATTCAATACTCCATTACCGATTCTTTCAACTTGCACATTCGCCTTTGGGATCAAAGTATAACTTACCAATTTTTTTGGGCAAAACTTAAAATGTATAATATAAGACAATAGATATGAGATCCTAATTAAATTATTAATACAAATTTTTATAATTTCTAAACAAAACAATTTAAGTTATATATCAAAATGTTCTAAAACTGTCAAAAAGAGTGATGCAAAAAAAAATTGAGATAGATATATATTGGAACCCAACAATTTACTAATTGAAGTAAAATACAAAGTTTTACACAATTAACTATATTTATAATGGACGTCGCAATAGTACGTGGAATGCTTTAGCGATGATAGCTAGTACTGAAAAGCTACTAGTACGCGGAGTACTTTAGCTGAATAGACTAGATTTGCATTAGTGTTGGAATGTAAATGTGATTAATAAAAAAATTATTTAATTTATTGTATATTAAGATATACAACCAACCTATAATCTGTAAATTATCCCACCATACGCATACACATTAATAACCGGCAATTTGCGTTACTATATAATAAGTAATAATACCAGTCCATATCTCTATCCTACTAATGCAGTGCCACAATAGGTTTTGTATATATAATTAATGAAATACATGCAATATATGTATATATAATTATATATATGGTTAAATAAGTAAAGTACGTAATTAAAGTACATTCACGCATCAGCAAAAAATGCAACAAATTTAACTTTAAAAAAAAAAACCATTTATCAAAATCAAAGAAAAATAATTCTACTAAAGATAATATAACAAAGAAAATAAAAAAAAAAAAATATAAAATAGAAAAACTACAACTACCTCCAAAACTAGTCATGCAGCGTTTAAAAGAAGTAGCGAAAACGCTGATTACTAATAACCACACGTTGAACGCTAAATAAGCGTTCGCAAGAACGTGAAAGACTTAGTGGTAATACCATAGCTAAAAGCTATAAGTAGGTAAAGTTGGCGTACGAACGAAACTAAAATGTCATATGATTTCGCAAAACGTGTAATTAAAAAAAGAAAATAATTACATAATAGTTGCTATTTTAACATCTTAATTAGTTAAAATGGCTAAAACCTACTTCCACTTATGCGGTTGGATATAAAGAGTACGTTAAGGTCAAATGGAGCTATTCGCAAACGGCTACTTGGTCGAAACAGTGAATAAATTAACCAAGTAGCTTTATCTAGATTAAAAGTGGCAAAAGCCTACCTTAAAGAAAGTCTACGTCTGAAGCACGCCCAGAAATTGAGGCAATGTTGTATCTTGTTTATCAGTTAAACCTTAAAGATCGCGGTTAGAATATGGCCGCCGGAGACACGCCCATTGTCTTTATCGTATCATTGGGTGTAAAACATTGGGATGTAAGAAGAAAAAATCATATATTAGATAGAAGGTGTGTGTGGGGTGGGAGAATATATGTTTTAAAAAATAAAATGAACGGGATCCAACACTGCACATAGAATAACATATTTAAAGTTTAAAATATGTAGGAATAAATTATAAAGGCAAAGCTAATGGAAAATGGCAACACAAAATCTGAGATATACCTGCGTCCTTAAAATTATAACAAATAATGATACTAAAACAACATAACAACAAATAAAACAAAAGTTTTAAAGCATCGTTAAGCAATCAATTATTTAAAATATAACGCATAGATTATTGCCTGCTGGGCTTACTGAATACTGTAGGATGTACAACGTATTCATCGTAACCACAGAGCATTTCACTATAAAATTAAGATATATTATTTATTGATCTATCAGGGATCGATTATTAAAATCACAACTACTAAACACAAATAGAGCAACATACTAAGCCGCTTCTTTAATAAACTGCAAACAAAAAACAAAATAATAATTAATAATAAGAATAAAAAAATAATTGTGAATAATAATAATGAATAAAAAATAAAATAATAATAATAATAATAATAAGGCTAACATTATACATACAATTTACCAATCTTAAAACAATTGGTTGCGGCTACATTTAATTTCAGGTGCAAATGAGTCAGCACGTTGGATAAAACGAGCAGAAAAGTTACCGTGCATCCATCTCATCTCAGTCATGGTACTTACTCATATGATGGAAACTGCGAGTATGCTGTACACCGCCGATGCTCCATTTTCCTCCTCCATTCATTGCGATGCATAGATATCCTAATTATCGCACAATATGTCCCATAACGTTTTTAAGGATTTATATATAATATAATATATAAGTAATAATATAATATATAATATATATATATATATATATAATAAAGGTTAGACCCAATAGAAGTACCCAAAATTAGAAGGAGAAGCAACTGGCCTGACATTTAGACTGGACCAGGATGGCAAAATTAATAGTGAGTGCACTAATTTCCATAATTCATATGAATATGCACATCTATGTAAAAATAGCACATCATGTATAATAGCACAATTACTTTATGTGAAATAAATGCTACCCTTCATTCAAAATACAACCATCAAAATGTCACCTCTCATTTAGGTTCTTCCATGATCCTATAATTATAAATAATATATTATAAAATATTATATATATAATATTAAATATAAATATATTAAATATAACGTTTAAAGATCTTTTCAAAATATAATAGAATAATTGTGAAAAAACTCTCAATAAATTGAGATTAAATGTGAAGAATAAAAACGATTTGCGATCAAAAAATGTTAAAAACCTACCAAAATGGTTTCAATAAACTAATCCTTACATTGATATAAAAAAATATTTATATTAAAAAATACACTTTAATGATGACTCTTAATTGATTTGCAGGGGAACGGATGTTTGGAGGCGTTGATGAATAAAAGGAAACAAAAGTACATTGGTAGTGGCCATCGTGATAGAGGAACACTACCTTAAAAAATACATGTCATTAAGTTGGAGAAATACGTGCAAATGCACCGACATGTAAAAGCAATTACTGAGGGGATGCAATTGTCTGATGACATACCCAACTCGGCTAATCGTTCGCCTTCCCTCCTCTCTCCTCACAAAAAGCTTGTGTGTCTTACCACCTTTTACCCGTAATATTCTCATCCTGTATTCAACCCCATTTTCTCTTTTAGGAAGCTAAAAACAAAAAATTAATAGAAATAGTAAAGTTTTTGTCTAAGCAAATTCCCGACATTGCAAGAAATCACCTAAAAATAAATGCCAAATTGCAAAATTATACTTTTGATGTGAAGTTACACATCCAAATTTCCAAAATTGCCACAAATATTTTTCAAATCAATAGATCGATTCATTCTGCCTCTATGACTGTAACACCAAAAAAACAAAAGTAAAGTGTAATTTTAGACAAAAATTTCTATAGGCAGTTCTAAAAAAAGGAAACCTGGTACTTATACAAAAAACTAGAAAAAATAATGTAAAGTCTTGTGTAGGAAAGTGTTCATAACTACTATAACGAAAAAGTGACTTAATGTAAATAATTTAAATAATTTTTTAATTTATTATTAATAGTACTTAATTTACGAGATTAGATTCTAAAAATTAAAGTTGCTAAAAATATAGTAAGAAACTTAAACTTATATTGGTGTCGTTTACTCATAATTAAAAGTTCACCAAAACATAGATTAATACTAAAAAATAATTATTACTTTTATTAGTAAATATTAATTGATACATTTTGTATATTTAATTTCATACATGTGATAATAATTGCGATTATAATAAGTGTCATATAAAGAAAAATAAAAGTAGTTAATATAAATAAAGATGAACACTAATGTTAACTTGCTAAACAGATTGATATAAATATTAACAGTTTTAGGTAACTTATCGATCCGTTTGCAATAATCAATCAGTATTTATCTAAACATTGCAATAAATTCGATGATAGTAAAATAAGATAGTTTGTGTGTTAATTTTAGTATTTACCGTTAGTCTAAATATTGTGGAAAATGACAAAAATTTAAAAAAATAAAATCGTACTTAAGGAGTAATAATACGCCTAAAATATAAACCATTAAGTTTAATTTCATGTTA
>SNQN01009319.1:6263-18684 GCA_008642245.1 Bassia scoparia
GAAAATGACAAGAATATTTTATCAGTTGACTAGCACAAGAAGTACACCATTACACGAGTAATAAACATTCCATACAAAGCTTGATTTGACGCTCTTTTTCCTTTGCATATCTCCACTCGTGTTGAACTGTAAAAAGGTCTTCAATTATTCAAAGAAAATTCTCAATACTCACCAAAACCACTCACCAAGTTATTAATTGCTTGACTATGTTACATTCCAGTTCCCGTCTGTATCAGAGGTACACACATAATGCGGGCATAGACAGAGAGATGGAAGAAGAGGATTGTGTGCCTGTGGGATACAACCTACTGGACGTCCACATTATGTAATGGAAGAGTGAGCTTCGAGAAATCTTCTTAGCATAATCAAGGTGATTAATGCCTTCCTATTAATCTTTTCTTGAAAATAATTGCAATTACTAAATTTACAATTTGCAGCCAAAAACAAGCTGCCAGTTCAATGAAGAGGCTTTTGAGCCACTCATCACAACCAATTCAGACATCTAATAGGATAATCAAAGATCTTAATGCAATGCTTTAATTGCATAATAATATTTTCTCATGCTTCTAATGCTTTCTAATGAAACAATTAATATTGAAGTGTATTTCTTTTTCTGCTTTCTTATGCTTTGACTAATGTGTAACTATATTAGTAATCAACTTAGTTTCTGATTTTCTATGCTTTCTTATGTTAGTCTATCTTACTATATATATATGTAACTATTAATCCATACTAATGCAGCTTAGTTTTATAATGTTACAATTTGGTTTTTACATAAACATTATTGTCGCTTGTAATATATTGTGTCAAAATTGGAATTTAATAAAACACCTTGCCAATGATAATTTAATACACACAATTGGAGTTAATAAAAAAAAATAAGAAAGATGACGTAATCTTAATCTAATAAGAAGATAATAAAAAAAAAAAATTGTCAACAACTACCCACTTTTTGTAAACTTTAAAACAAACTACCCACTTTTTTTTTAAAACAACTACCCACTTTTATAGTTCTTTTAACCACACCCCTAGCTGATTTCAGGTTAAAAAAAACCACCAACACGTACGTGGCCCCACTCTTTTGGTTTCCGGGCAAACCCCTCCCTGAGAATATGAAATACATAATACCCTCATTTTTTTCTTTTTCTTTTTTCTTTCTTTTTCTTTTCTTTTCTTTTTTCTTTCTTCTTTTTCTTCTTCTTTCTCTTTCCTTCTTCTTTTATTCTACATCTTATTCATTTGTGATGACCCATCCTTCAAACTCACATCCAATCTTCATCTTTTTCCCTCGACCTCTCCATCCCATTACCATCCTTCACTCTTCACAGTCCAATGCCACTCCTCAACACGCCTTTCGCCTCATACACTTCACCTTTTCGACCTTCCACAACAAATGCAATTAAGGAAACCAATCCGCCAATTGCAACAACAACACAACAAATTCGCAATTTCAGATATAATCAAGAAATGAACAACGCCAACCTCGTTTGAGAATGCACTGAGGCGAAATCCCAAGCTACTACAAGACTGCAACAGAATGGGCCTGAGAGTTAGTGGGGAGATATTTGCAGAACACAAAGTAATTTCCTTGAGACAAAACAAGCAATGGTGTGTGCTCAGCTATAAAATGCAAGACTTGTGAATATGTTTTAAAGTTGTTTACAACACACGAATTATTAGTTTTGCGAAAAGCCTGAAGAGAAGTTATTATATAATGATATATTCGCATATAACTTCACCATCGATCGTCTTCATGGTATCAATTGCCTCTCAAAAAATTTCCTAACAAATTACAGTCCCTTCTATTCTTACCAAAAAATTTGGCGAGTATGTAAAGCTCAAACTTGAAGATATGCTTTCGGTTGACATGCTACGGCATTTGGATTTCGTAGCAGTGAATGCGAAATAATCCATCTTCCTTGTGTGACTTCAAGAATTAAAGGGTACTAGTTCAGCGGAATCAAGCGGAGAGCTCCGGAGCGAAGATCAGTGCGGAGAGATAGCGACGCAGAGAGATCAGCCGGCGCGCGTCTGTGGCGCGCAAAGCTGCCGGCGAAGTGGTGCGTATGGCGTGGTGATGCGAATTGAATGTGGGTGTCAAAGGGAGTTTCATGTTTGTTGTGTGAGATTATGAATTATGTAAGTGAATATTGATGATTGATTTCAATCCACCCATTTCATACTGAGAGGCAGTATGAGAACAAGCAATAAGAAGAAAAAAAAAAGAAGAAAAAAAAGAAACAGAAAAAAAGAAATAAAAAGGAGGCATTACGTCATTTTTCATTTTTTTGGGAAGATGTTGACTGAAAACAATATAGTGGCCCACAATAAGATAAAATTGTGTTTTGTGTCGGAAACTACCATGGTCTTGTGACAAACATTTTAAAGTGGTATTTTAAAAAAAAATGGGTAGTTGTTTCAAAGTTTGACAAAAAGATGGTAGTGTTGACAAATTTCCGAAAAAAAAAATAATACCATCTCATTAATTATAAACAATTAGTGTTAAGCTGATGCCCATCTCTATAAATGTTTGTATTACTTATTCCCAATAATCTGCCCTTATAAATGTTCAACGAAATACTCACAAAATGAATATTGCCCCCCAGCACAAATTGCGGACTACAAATTGGACTACATTTTTAAAAATACCACAACACAAAAGTCCAAAAGTGCCAAAATACTCATAATTACCTTAATACTTCCCTATAGTGCATTACAAAAACCAGTTCAGCTCATTGGTTACACTAATTGGCACTACTAAAAGTTTTCACTCCAGTGCAAAATTACTAATAGTACCTCAATACTAACACTACCTAAATACTAATATACGTAAATACTAAACACTACCTTAATACTAATAATACGTAAATTTACTAACACTACCTTAACACTCTAAAAAAAGCTGAATAGTTTCAAGTCCCCTCCTAACATTGGTTGGATAGACCAAATATCTGTTAGAATACCAAGAAGAAGCTTGATGCTCTGAATTTCATTAGCTTGAGTACGGGAACTCACAAAACATCAGAAGCAATTTCGCGAAATTACGTATCCAATGAGATGTTTGAAGCAACTCTAGCCCAGCAACAGCAGGATCAAAGGTATTTCAACTGGATTTTACCGGTTGCCTTCGAAAGACTTACCTTCTTCTGTGTCTTTCATTTATTCGTTCCTTCTGTTTTTCTTCCTAAGATTATTCTTGCTATTGTCTTCACTTCCGACTATAGACTTTGAACATTATTCGTTGACGATGCTTCTTCGAGCAGTGGAGGATCCTTTATACAAGCACATCTCCCCGGCTGAAACTGGGTGTATACATTTCCACTTCGTAACCCTGTATGTGTTTCACAAGCTCGACGTTCCTGAAATCTGAATCTGTCACGCGTAATGTTATCACCAATTCATTCAAAGGCCTTCAATAGTCTTGGGTGCTTCGCGTGGTCTTCTTCTTCAATCCAACTTCATCACACCCCTAATAAGCTCAAGCAAAATCCAGATTCTCTTACTTTCTAGAAAGTGTAGCTATGACTCAAACGACCAAAACAGCTTTGCATACCGCCATACTTCATCCTCTTTCCGCTATCATGATAACTTACTGCACCTCGGTGTGACTCCTTTCTACATTCTTACCACGTTCTCAAAATGAAATTGGAGGTATCTTCTGTAATCCTAATTTGATATTATAATTATATTTTTCAAAATAAACAATTATTTATAAACCGATGTAATTTTATTAAATCTATTTAATTATCGCTTACCCTGTGTCGTCATCCTTAGACGAACTATCCCACTCCACCTTGCACTATATTAATGTGTCATCTCGAGCAACCGTAAGATACCAAACGGTCCACACCCAGGAGCCAAACAACTGCGTGTAAATCTTATCCTCCTTATTTCATCTTCAGCAGACATCACACTATAACTCCATCAGCTTACCCAAACAAAACAAAAATATACAAACAAAACAAAACACACAAAGAACCAGAGGGAGAACGAGTACTTATTGGTGCTGCTCGTGCTGCCACTGCTTGGGTCGCTCCTCGTTCATCCGCTGCCTCCTCGTCGCCGCCACCACCAACAGCCAGTGGTCCTCCTCCTCTTTCCCCTCCTTCTCTTCTTTTTCCTTCCATTCCTTACTGTCTGTGTCTTATATCTCCTGACACACAAATCACCACCAATTCTATTATCTACATCTGTTCTCTCCCTCTATATAACACTATACTATAGATTTGTCGATCCATATTAATACATAGAATACAAAACAATATTATTAAGGCTTATTCTGACATACTCTGGACCGACTTACAATGGGCTTACACTGACTAATGATCATCTACTTACATCCCGATTATGAACACATCAACACAACTATATTAATCCCCGTCTAATTTAGATGTGACATCCTCCCAACTACGCCTCTCTTTTGACTACCCATTCCTTGTACAATATTCGAATTCACTATTCCAAAATATAGTTGAAACTTCTTCTGTGTTATAGTCACCCTCCATAGTATCTAAAATCTCTTCAGATATACTCTCTTTTAATTTGTGTTATCTAACAAATTTTCACTAGAATTTTATTATATCCTTGTTTTTTTTGCCAGCTGTGAGTTAATCGAAATTGTGTCTTTATACTCAAATAACATAGACTTGTTTATGTAACAACAATATTATAAGAATTGCGATTAAAACGTAACTAAACCAATATTCATGACTTGGTTTAATAATTCTACTTAATATTACAAAGCTAACGAAATAACACAATTATTAATTGATTAATTTGAAGTTCTGTGTAAAAACAATGGTTTTAAATGCACAAATCTATACCTGTCTGTAAAATGCTAAATTGATGATACCCATTAGACTACAGTATGTAATAGTATTGCACCCAATAGTGTGTGAGTTTATCAATAGGTACTCGTGGTTTCTCAAGAAATCGATAATTTACAATTTAGTAAACCTATCACGTATCTCTCTTGAACACGGCACCCACTATCGTCAATAATCACCTGCTATACTGTCTCCTTAAATTACACATTTATACAATTTGCTAGTGATCTGCATTTATTCAAAGTTTATGTGACACATGTATTACTTCATCCCCTATCATCACTACATATACAGCACCAGCCAGACTTCCCTAATTAACAAAGAAAGAGTCCGACACTATTCTCGAGTCAATGTAAACCTGCCAATTTTGAATTACAGTAATATCACAGATGCCAACCTCTTAGACCACCCTAAGGTTTAATGAAACTCACTTACCATATGAGTAGATCCAAAATCTTTCGCGATGAATGATTCAAGAGTATACTCTGAGTTCTAGCATTTTTTACTTATTAGAAACGCAACACTAAATAACGAAGATTAATGTAATAACAGTTTCAGTTCCCTATTATTTACAATAATACACTAAATTGGTATTTTTATGTATGTCACCCCAGCAATTAATTATTTGTGTCATTGGATCCGATAATATTCATATTACGAGTTAGCAATTTAATTTCAAATAGATAAATTCGAAATCTAAAAATTTAAAAATCCAAAATTATTCCATACCGTGTTGGCTATCTCACTAATTCAATTTCATGAGTGTTTATAGCGAAAGCCTGTTCTTACACCTAGCCCAATTATCATGTACTCGTAATTAATTATTTAACTCTCGTCCATTAGTTGGACAATATTTATCTTAGTATTCCAATGGCCCAAGCATGAAAATCATTTATGTGCAGGTCCAAGTACATAATCTTCTCATTACATACCTGGTATTCACTATAAATACATGACTTCATTATAAGAAATTATCAAGACTTGACGCGATAGATACTCAAGTACATCCCTTCCCTTACATTTCATGAATGAAAGAGATAATCATATTTATAGTGTGGTTTGAATTCAAGTGCAGTTAAGTGTACTCTCATGCGTATCAATAACTAGTCATATAGTATTTTAGTAGGTCTTGTTCTTATGCCATATCCTTCGTCAAAATTAGTGCAAAATATTAGTATAAGGGAAGTTATTCAATTATGTGATTCTAGACCATCAGAGTGAGTGCTAAAACTCATATGATAATTGAATATTTAAAGGCTCTTATTTGTGATTTTGTAAAGTCCTGTATAGAAACCGCTTTCTACGATCCTTATAACAGTTAATCATTATAAACTAAATTAATAACTACATTTGCAGCTCACTCATCTTTACTTTGCCATTGTACTCTTTAGCAAAACCAATAGATTGTAAATGCATTGACCAAACCCTAGAACATCGGTTAATCTGACCTGTTTGAAACTGTCAAATTAAACTATTGACCCATATTATTCATTTAAATGGTCTATGGAGGTTATAGACCGATTTTAAATCCGACTATCCCTCCCTAGGTGGGATGTTGAATGATACCAACTGCCCAACCTCCCTTTCTATAAGTAATAATCTATCTAACTAATTACTTTCAATTTTGGATATTTTATATATCCAACTTATACAGTATGGATATTAGTTGATTGTATACTCTCAACTAACTATTCACTTTTAGAGATGTATACCCAGGAAACGTTTTACAAGAGTAATAATAATTATAACCGCTAAACCGCTAGACCCATTTTGATGGAACCCTTCTATATCGACCATTGAGATGACCACTAAGGCAGGTATAATGTTTACTTGTACAATATTTATAATTGTGACATTAAGTATACAATGCGCAACCTTTATATTTTTTTCCCTACGTCCCCTCGAGAATAATATACCTAGAATCCTTCAAACAATTGGATTTGCTCCGAGCACAAATCTTGATAACGAATTTCTTGTCCTTACTCTATAGTAACAAAATCGCGTACTCAAAATATGTTAACTATTGCCCAAATCGTATATACCCCTACATTCAGTGCTATAATGTACCTGAAATATTCGAAACAAAATAGTTATTCCACTGGTACCAGTACCCATGACTTAAATATAAGTACACTACCCATAGCAATCCGCTTTCCCTAAAACACATAATTCCAATAATATATATCTTGGAATAATGCTAGTTTGAATATCTAATGAATAAATTAGCTCAGGGTCAGTTGCATTGAATATATAGATATAATGTTTATGGAATTAGATTGGTTCCGCACTTAGTTGTAACAATTCTGCATCGTATGATCTATGATGATAGTTAAGTTGGATTGTACACCCGTTGTAGCGTAAAACGCATATAGATACACACTCTGGGTTTTCTTTTTGTTTCCCAAAAGTATCATTAACAAGTGCTTTCGCTAAACCCCTACAATCATCAGAGGTTAGTGCACCTTCGTTTTATGAATGCTGCGTACCCAGCTTTTACTGTCCTGAATCCTCTACATACAATGTCATTACCTCATTGCTTCTCACAGTACATGACGTTTCTTGTACATTCGATTTTGTCACTCCAACATCTTTCGTCTACTCTTATCCTGAAATTTTCTCTCGAGTTATCCCTTAAAGTTTTCCATTTGAAATTATGTCAACACCATCCACTACAGTTAGATAATTAGAATTAGTGGATCAACACCAGAGGATCTCTGAATTGTCAATCAAGTTGGATGAGATCTTAAGCCACCAGTTCGAATTGCACCGTAAGGTGAAATAATATTCTAATCACTTTATGATTTCGTCAACTTTCACTTTCCAAATACTCCTGAAGGTTGAAATGGCAACGTCAATCAGATCATGTGGTTTGCGTCAAAAGGATTTACGATGCAGTCAGATTATCTCCACAAGTGTTTGCCTAGATTAGATATTATACTAGTACCGAACTTTAATCATGGTCTGAGGTGAGCGAACACCAGAACGCCAACGTATATTAACAATCTGTTTTATGATCAACTGACTTCTATGCATGCAAGAGCATTGGAGAGTCATTTTTAATGTCTCTGAATATCATAGACAATACATTATACCTCAAAATGCACAAGACATCTGGCCAAGCAATGTTTGGAGCACGCATCTGAACTAACTCTTCGGGAAATTTATAATGTAATCAATTGTATACCTTCGTTCGACCAGCTAAGATTTATCTGCAACGCTGTCTTTAAAAGGATTTTACCTTGTTTGCCAAATAAGCGGTCTAATGGTCCAACTTGTTAAACGAGTTTCCAGTTTGATTTTATATCTTGTTTGAACTATTTTCGCGAACTTGATTCCGCTGCAATTTATGATTTTAGCCTAAGACGTTTAACACTGCCAAGTACACGCCATTTACTCCGTTATTTTATTTAATATTTCACATGAAAGGGGAAATTATTGTAGACGTGTTATCTCTTTTCTTCACCTTTTCGGAGCTTAAAGACTGTAATCATATAATAACACATTATTGCCGCTTTTATGCACTCGAACATTCTACACACACACACCAAGCATCTCCATTACTAGAATCATAAGACACAATGTACTCAGAAGTCCTTTCTGTTGGAATGTCCTTACGAGACGTTTTATCTTTGTACCATATACGGTCCTCAAGAAGATGCTCAGTTAGGTGTTCAGAAACTTGAGTTCTTTGTAGATGATCAACATACACGAGCTTGAGACATTCAGTTTGAAATTGAACAAATATACGATTCGTGTACAATTTCTGAAACTCYGCTTCAAAAGGAAAGACACCAACAAGCTCATGCACACAGGAGTCATTTTCATCAGCCTCTTTCTCCGCATAAGCACGTGCTTCCACAACGGCAAAGTACTATGTACCGAACTCATGTAACATTGTCTTCTTGTGAACATATCCATCGAAGAAACTATTGATACTCTCCGATCTCTGCATGGTAGTCATGCCAGCCCAAAACATATGTTTCAAATGTGCAGGAATCCACATTTCACGTTCCTTATACAACCCTTCAAACCAAACAGAAATAATAGAAACCTTCAAAATAATAGAAATAATAGGAATCTAAGACATGATGTATTCATAAGATAATAACCTGTTAATTCAAAATAATATAAATAAGCTCCAAAATAAAACACTTCAAAGTAATTCAAAGTACTTCCAAAATTATATAATGCTCTTAGACCTAATCTTAGCAGATTTTCTTACAATCAAGTGAATCACAACATCATTTTGCTTGCATATGTCATAAACTAACTGCCAATCATCAAGCTTCCCTTCATAAACAAGCTCATAATCCTTCTCTTTGACTAACACTTCACCCCTCTTAGCTATTTGCTTCTTAACATACCTAACATCCTGGTTTCAAACACACTAATCATCAAGTGAACAATGTTCCCACTAGTTGTCTTAACTTTGATCGTCWGAATCTCAAACACCCTAATCATCAAGTGAAAAATGTTCCCATTGGCAACGCCGTAATCGCATTATAAATAATTCAAAGTACTTCCAAAAATAACCCATAACACTAAAACATTATATATAAGTACTTCAACTTCATCAAATTATAAATAAGCTCCAAATTAATTCAAAGTAGTTCAAAAAATAATCCAAAACATTAACAAATTCATCACATTATGAGTTAATACAAAATTATATAACACACAAAAAAAAACTTAAACGACTATATTTTTTCATTTTTTTGTTTAGGGAAAAGGGTGAGGAGATCAAACAATCCAAAATTATATAATACATAATAAATATGATAACAGATATTTGCCTTGTCCTGTTACTTCCTGTTGCAATAAAAATAATACACATTGATTAACTAACCAATTATAACATAATGACAATGCTGCCTAAACACTAAACTGAACTATTACCTAAACTAAACATTATAATCATTGCTTAATAGGATTGGCAGTTAACAAATATAATTAAAATTTTGGAAAACCACCATAGCAGTATTTAGACAGTACACTTACCCTGCAACCCAAATTTCTCTATAACAATGGGCCGGTATTTTTCAAACTCGTCTGGATATAAACTGTCATATATGACATTATGAAGCTCCTCCTTAATATCTTCATACTCGGAATCATGCTTTTTTATGTACTTCGGAAACTTCTGCAATATATGCCATAGGCACCATCGGTGACGAGTTTCAGGAAACACCTTAGCCACTGCCTTTCTTATGTCTGCACATTGGTCTGTCAAAATAGCATTGGGTGCAATACCATGCATACATTCAAGSCAACAACTAAACAACCACTCAAAAGTTTCGGCATCCTCATGAGAAAGAAGGGCACATCCGAATAATATTGTTTGTCCATGGTGATTGACACCAACAAAGATAGCAAAAGGGAGCTTAAATTTATTGGTAATGTAGGTCGAATCAAAACATACGACGTCAGAAAATTCCAAATAAGCCGCCCGACTCCTTGCATCAACCCACATGACGTCTTTCAATCGTGTGCCACGGTCCACCCTCTCCCTGTGGTAAAAATCCTTATTACTTGCGGCCATCTTCTTGAAATAATTGACTAGTGCATTGGCATCACCTCCTTCCATTTCTATCTTAACCTTTTGCTTTCTAGCATAAACATTTCGCAAGTCTCTTTCAGTAAACTTGGTGTTGTCGAAACCATTTCTCTCCTTCAACAATGATTTAAATGTAAGATTTGTGCCTATACCAGACTCCCTATCATGGAACAATCTCCTAACCACAGCAGGAGTAATTTCCTCTTGTCGGTATTGAGGCACGAAGTTTGCTTTGCGAGGAGTGGGTGCATGCCCAACATGCTRAAGAATAACAGTCTTCAATTCCCAATCACCATCTTCATTCTTACTAGTATACACCTTAACTGGACATTGACACTTCTTTGATCCTCTTGTAACAAACTTCACACCACTAGGACCGACACAATTCACTTTCTTACCGTTAACCCTTCTCCTAGTGTCCTTCTTGCCCGCCCTCTCACATCTCCATGTAAAGTTCCTTAACTCATCTATGTATACCCCATTCACTTGCCTTTTCGCAGCAGAGCCAATAACTACACCAAAGCCTTGTTGCTTTGCATAACTCCGAAAATATTGATCAATCTCTTCCAATTTATTAAATATCATGCCCACAGAAGGTGGTTCAATTATGCCACCACCATTATGCGACAATGCACGCCGTCTCCCATTGGGAGTCAAGTACGAAATATTCTCAACGTGTTGCAGCTCAAACAAATCATCCAAATCAATCGTGTGTGGCAAAGCCACTTGCTTTTGCTGCTCCAAAGCATTACTCGGAACATTACACAGATCTACGTCCTCAAATACAACAACTGTCTCTTATACACATCTAGATGTGTATAAGAGACAGCCCAATCACCATCTTCATTCTTACTAGTATACACCTTAACTGGACATTGACACTTCTTTGATCCTCTTGTAACAAACTTCACACCATTAGGACCGACACAATTCACTTTCTTACCGTTAACCCTTCTCCTAGTGTCCTTCTTGCCCGCCCTCTCACATCTCCATGTAAAGTTCCTTAACTCATCTATGTATACCCCATTCACTTGCCTTTTCGCAGCAGAGCCAATAACTACACCAAAGCCTTGTTGCTTTGCATAACTCCGAAAATATTGATCAATCTCTTCCAATTTATTAAATATCATGCCCACAGAAGGTGGTTCAATTATGCCACCACCATTATGCGACAATGCACGCCGTCTCCCATTGGGAGTCAAGTACGAAATATTCTCAACGTGTTGCAGCTCAAACAAATCATCCAAATCAATCGTGTGTGGCAAAGCCACTTGCTTRTGCTGCTCCAAAGCATTACTCGGAACATTACACAGATCTACGTCCTCAAATACAACAATGTCCCCTGAATTTCCAGCCTCATCCGCTTCAAGAATGCCATCCTCAATAGGGAATACTACATTAAGGTCGATCATGGACTACATTATAAAAAGAAAATTGTCAACATTAATGCTTTTTCATAACAAGGAAATACTACAAAAATATGTTTAAGAACACAACAACTGTCAACATTAAGTCGCTAATTGTCAACAATAATGCTAATTATTAAATAACAAAAATTAAGATCTGACATTCCCAACAATAATACTATAATTGTTAGCAAACAACTTATTAGCAACGATAATAAAAAATCAGATCTGACATCAATTTATTAGCAAACACTAGATAATACCCGAGCAAATGCTCGTCTTTMTTTATAATTAAAAATTAGTATTTTAACCCGGCCAATACTTCGGGTTAACACTTATTTTAATACATAAATAACAATCAAATTTAATTTCTAATGATTAACCTACAAATTATTATTCATCAAAAAACTTACAAATTATTTCTAGCAACAAAAACATACATGTTATTTAAAAAAATCAAAGATTCTTACAATGTATACATACAAGTCATGCTTTCATACATTTGATAACATTATAAATAATATAAAACATAAAGGAAAAGTAATGTTTCTCTAAAKAATTATTTCCTCCGTTGTTTTGTGCTTTACACGTAATGAAAAATATTGTCAAATGGAATCTCGTTAGATTCGTCTCGT
>SNQN01009320.1:0-15648 GCA_008642245.1 Bassia scoparia
CGTTCTGCACTGTCTTCCCCGGTTTAGGTGGGTTTTGTTTTCAATCGTTTATGGTTTTGAAATTCCTTATATTGCTTACATATTGTTGCTTCCTGAATCATAGATTGGATTGCTTGATTGGCAGTGTGAGGTTTGTGGAGGTCCTAATGTTTCATGTGAGGATATTGGTGTGTTATTGTTCATGTTAGACTCACTGAATTGCATGATTTATGTGACTTTGAAAGCTTATTATAACCCTGATTTAGATATTTATCGCCTTTTGCTATGCATTTTGAGGTTTAGATATTATACACAAACAATTGGAGACTTGGGAAATTTGGGATTAAACTTGTATACTGCCACTTGTGAGTTGTGACTCAGAATTGCTAAGTTATGCGAATGGTCTTTGTGCACAAGTTAGAAATATAAATGAAACAGAACAAGTAGCTTATGCATATGGAAATTGTAAAATTTTGCAGCAAGAAAATGACCTTAAAACTAACAGTAAATGGGAATTAAGTAATAAAGAGAGTGGGTGACATGTTTGATATRCGAGGAATAGAGCACAATGTATTCTGATCATCAAAAGCTTTAACAAGGTCTTAGAAGCCTATATCTTTTGGTTCATTTTGTCTTCTTTTGTTTCTCTTAACAAGTGATTTTATTGTWTGTGCCTTAGATAAATCAATTTTGTCAGCTTCAGAATTAACATTTGAAATGGATCATAAATGAACAAAGGGAGGTTAAACAGAGGGAAAATTTTCTTTTCATTCATGGTAACTTGGTAATGTCTAGTGTCTTACATTCCCTTATCAGATAGGTTTTGGTATAAGTCATCTGGTTATGTGGAAAGTTGTTTAATGGTTAATGTTGGATATGAATGTACATATATTTCAGCAGGTTAATGTCTAATCATGAATCTAGAATGATTGTAGTAAGCAGGCCATTATAAGTTTGTTTATTTGTATGGTTCCTACTAGTCAGTGTGAAATTACCCATAAGCTCACTGACATAACAAGAGCGATATACATCAGAAAAATAAAAACAAGATGTGTAAGATTTTTAGACAATTGTACCAATTGCTTGGCACTTTATTTCTTTGTCAAGTATATATGTTAAATACATCAATTCTATGTTTATTTAAAATTTTAAAGTGTCTAAAGATGAGGATATTGTTATTATGACAATTGTTTCTTCCAGTGTCATTCGAAGCATGTCAAATAATCGGCAAGTGTATATGATTTTTCTAATTTAAGTTTTTCTGTTTCAATCTAGTTCGCTATTCTAATTTATGTTTCTGGTTTTGAGTTTTTGTGTACTTGTCGTGTATTTTTAAATTGCTATCATTAACTTATGCAAATCATATATACTTTCTTATCTGATATTATTTAGAGTTTCATAGAGTAGTGTCTTCATCATATATTTTTGAATTTTTTTTAGCTGCTAGTGGATCTCATTTTTAGTCTTTAGCTAGCATACATTCAGTCTGATATAGTGTATGGTTTAATGTTATGCTACTGTGCTTCAGAATGATGATTGCTCATTTCTTTTTCATCTATTTAATAATGTTGGTCTTGGACTCTTGGTAACAAATTTTCTTTCATACATTTCAGCTTTAATTATTATTTTTTGGGACCTATGGGGTATGTTGTGTGTCATTTCATTGGAATAGATTGCTTAATAACTAGCTTTAATTCTCAGAAGTACCTATAGAGATGGAAGCTTTGGTGGCTGAAAAACGACATGAGCTAATGCACTCAGTCTCTGAGGTTGATTGATAAATTGGCTGAGTAGTTTCTGGCTGATAGCCTATTTCATCTTCTGACCTTCAGGTAAATTAAATGATTAATTCCTACTGATGTGATCGTTAAGAATAAAGAAATTAAATTTAAGATCTCTTATTAGCTATTGAAGTTCCATAAAAGCTCAAAACCTAGCTATGTGCAATGTTTCTTCTGACCTTCTTTTTGTTATTTTGAGATGTGATTCTTATTATTCTTAGCTTTTATCTTTTGTTTTCCTTTTTCCATGAGTAGGGGAGCGATACGCAGGCTACTGTGGATCAAAAATGTTCCTGTGTTCATGGTAGTGCTTTCAAGAACAAGGTATTTTATGGTTTTTTTTTTGTTCTTCATTATTTGATTTTTTCTCTAAATTTTATGAAATTAGTTGCTTTAGTTGAGAACTACAGTTGTAAGCATTTTGCTTTGCTACTTCAATCTAAGTTGAGATTTTTTGGTTGATTTTGTAAGTGTTTGTTTTTCAATCTGTCTTGTTGTAGAAATGATCACAAAGACACAAAGTCCAGTGTTCAACTAGCATAACCAAAGAATAAACAATTCACAGTGTGAGGGAAATTGCCAAAAGATGACAGAGCTAACAGTTGTGCAGAAGCTGCAGTCCTGCATACGTTGCAAACCGATGAGTTGGCTTCACCTATTTCTTTGATATAATAACTCATTAAACATTATTGATAGCATGCATTGTTGTTTCTTTAGCTAGAATTATTATTGCTCTCAAACACAAGGTACCTTATTTTTCCATGTATTTTACAGAATGAAATTAAGAATTTAATGAGCAATGAAAAGTTTGAGAAACAAGTATGACAGATGAAGAAAATCTATGCAAAAGTAAACCTTAAGCGTAAGAATAGTGGTCGTGATCGTGGCATGGGAGTAAGTTCGCAATTACTCATTATTTGGGTCTTACTGAAGGAGAAGGCTCCGTAAAGAAACTGAAGTGCAAAAATGAAGCTACTGAGGCTAAGAGGGAAGCAAGTGAGGCCAATGAGAAGAATAAAATCCTAACTGAAAAGGTTGAAGGCCATGAAAAAGGGCCAAAGTCGCGAGAGGTGTTATGGAAGGCTCATGAAAATTTAGGCTATTGATTATCAGATTTTTGAACCTGGGATGAGATATCCTATCTTGATGATTATTATATATGTTTTACCTTTTTTTACAAAGAAAATGTTCATGTATGTTTAATTATAAATTACAATTCTTGTTTTTGATTTTTAAACATTTGTAGGTGTCTGGTGATGAGGAGCCCAGTGATAGTGGACATGAAGATAGACGACTTAATTATGACATTGGCATCAGCGGATGATATATATGAATTGATACATGATGTTTGTCCCCTGCTGCTTACCCTGTTGCTGCTGCTACGCATTTCGGCTGCTACGATTTTGTTGCTGCAGTACTCTTCTACATTGACGCATACGACTATCTCGTGTTGCTAACGCTTGTGCATTGTCCTTACTATTGCTACTGTCCGCTACTGCCTTATTGTGATTTATTGTGTGCTGGTGGCTCTACGTTATTACCGTTATGGTCTGTGTTTTTAGTTGATTTGTTCTTCGATTTAGATGTATCAGTTTAGTTTTATAGTTGTCATGCCTTGTCTATCAACTAACGTTTGTACCTGTAAAATTTCTTATATATATATATATATTAATATATATATAATATATTATATTATTATATATATTATATATATATATATATATTATATATAATATATAATATATATATATATATAAATAATATATTATATATATATAAATATATATAATATATATTTATATATTTATAATATATATTATTTATATATTATATAATATATTAATAGCATACTATTTTTTTTGATACATAAAAAATAATACTCTATTTGTGTCATAAATTCATAAAAATTATGATTTCCTCTACATTTGTAATAATTTGGTCCTTCTAATAACCTAGTTTATAATATTTCGAAAAATCAAATAGATTGCGTTTATGTATAATTTGCGGATATTTATAATTGCCTCTAAAGCTAAGTAGATTTAGCAACAATATTTTTTGTGCCCAAAAAGTGGACATTAGAAGCAACTAATTATTCAGCGGACAAACTTATGGGTGCCTCTAACATGAGTAGAGGTGATTAGCAATATAACTTTTATGCCTCAAAAAGGTGGAATTAGAGGCAACCTATAATTAGTTGACAGGCTAATGGTTGCCTCTAAATACAATTGTCTTCATGTGTTTTCAATAACTTGTGTGCCTAAAAAAAGGTGGCATTAGGGGCAACCTGTATTTAGCGACGGACGTATGATTGCCTCTAACTGTAGGCGCTTTTAGAAGCACCATTACTTTTGTGCCTCAAAATAAGGTGGCATTAGGGGCAACCGATATTTAGCGACATACGTATATGGTTGCCTGTAARTGTAGGGGATTTTAGCAGCACCACTACTTGTGTGGCTCAAAATGGTGGTAATAGGGGCAACCTTTCATTAGCGACGGAGTAGTTAAAAGCGACGAGAAATTTMCTTCTAAAGATTATTAGAGGCTACAAATACATCTTTAAATGCAATTTATGATTGCCTCGACATCTATTTTTTGTTGTAGTGTTAATTATCAAGTTTTAATTAAACATAATTATGAATTACGTTCATTATTTGATTTCATTATTTAATGAGGTATATTATTTATTAAAATCTCATGCACCTCTCACGCATATCTACTTGATTTCATTGTCCATGGCTGTAATAACTATTAGGTATATTATTATATATATTTCATAAAGTATCACTTATGAAGTTTTAATTAAATACAATCAATTACTCTGTACTAACTTATAATATTTAACTACTTAAAAGTGGAAAATAAATTCATAAATTTAAATTAGGTCGACAATATTACAAGGAAATAGTAAGCGGAGTTATTATTAAATAACATTGACAATTTTATACAAGGAAATCTAAATCTATCTATATAACTATATTAAAGCAATCCCCACCAATCTATTTTTCCCTCCTAAATATCTCTCCCAACCCCCCTTATTTAATGATTGAATAAAATATGAAAAAAATATTAATAATGATTATAAGTTAATAAATATACTTTGAAAATATAAGGTTTAACTCTAAATTTTGAATACTTTTATTTTTATTAAGAATTATGTATTAATTCAGGTAATTCAAAATTTATTTTAAAATAGAGCATTTGATCTGAAATCATATAATTATATTACTACGGTTTATAACAGAACTCGCTTACATCAGCATGAGACACATATCAACATCGCATTAAAAAAATTCCCTCCAACATTAAAAATGATATCATTTTTTCTTTTCTTTTTTTAATATATAAACAATGGCTTAAATTCTTGCTAGGAATTTAAATTATCACTAAACCTATTTTTCTAAAAAAAGTAAAAATAGTTAAAAATTATATTCTTATTAATGAAAAACTTTAAATTTATAACTAAATCCACTAATGTACGGAGTAGTTAATTTTAAATTTACAGACACCACAATTTTTCCCTCGATTTATAGTCATTTATAGTTTTACTTATAATTAATTGAAACCATATGTTTTTTTTTCCTCGATAAAAAACCATATGGTTGTTTTTCAATAACAAGATTTTTTTGGGAAAATATTCATATTGCTACGATTTGATTATTGTTAGACATTAAGCGGCTATAAGTTGCAAAAATAACAAACACCTTATTAAGCGGTTTTAATTTGAAATTTGAATATTGTGTACAAAACTTACAGAGTACGTAATTTGGTTGTAAATTGTCACGTTTCCTTTAATTTTTCTTTTAGAAAAAATAAACTATATAAATCGTGCAACGTACGGGGCTAATCTAATACTCTATATGGTAAGCATTTCATTGCTTTGACAATTTTATACAAGGAAATACTCTAAATCACTGTCCAAGCAAATGCAGCAAATAATAAGAGACAGAGGGAGTAAACCATTTGTGTACATTATAACCCATATGAGCATAACCAATTTTCATATATATTATGTTACACATTTGTGTATTATATTACCCATTTCGCCATTTGTGTATTGTTTTTATATATGGGTGTACTATATTACACATTTTGGTACTTCATTAGATGTCAATGGTCTTGCATGCATAATACAGGTTCATTCTAGTGATACCCAACTTTAGAACAATGTACACATATTTTTATACTTGCACAAAATACCCTAAACTCTAAGCCCTAAACCCTGAACCTGTCTCTTATACACATCTTAGGAGGTCCTGGGATCGATTCTCATCTCTGCTCTTGTAGCTCTTTTAACACACAAAAAAAAAAAACAAGGCCTTAGCTGTTGTCATTAATCTTGTTTCTAATGGTGAGCAATTAGCTCAAAATTCTTTGACTTGTTAAACACTCATCTTTGATTATCTGTTATGAACTTTCTGATGCACAAAACTTGACGATTAAGCAGAAGCAGAAGCAGAAGCACAAGTCAGGAGTCAAGCCAGGTCAAAGACGCCCCATGTGACCATTGACCAAACATGCTTTGACCATCACATACTACTACGTCCTAAATATTGTTCCTTAACTCGGGAGTGATGATTTACYCACTCCTTTACACCTCCCTCARGTACTCTCATATGAATAGTGACTTAACTAGCTAATTACTGRCTATTYTTATTGTTCATGTGAGAAATAAGAYTYCAAAAATCATTTCTCARAATTTTTAAATACAATTATGTGTTTTTTTAAGCTAATGAATTACACTATTGAGCCTAGATTCATAACAATGTATCCTCTTCGCCTTATTTTGTAAGCCTCAATATCTTACAATATTTTTAGCCTAAACTAACAAAGATGCTAAAGAAACATCAATATTTCAATAACAAAGAGCATTAACTCCCCTTTATTTTCTGACTCTGAAACTACTTGTGGCACTAACTCTTAAAACCTTTGGATCTTATATAAAGATGGCATAGAAAGTTTGTTCCCTGCTTTATAAAGGATATTTGATGACTTTCAAAATCATTTTTCCAAGTATACATCAACCAATACAAACAAGATAGCAATGATAAGCTGCAAGCAACATTTCTGAAACGACGAGGCTTTAGCTAGCCTGCTGGTAAAGACTTAGAGCCCGTGTTAATAGGTTTCAGCTTTGAATCCCCTCACGGGCCACACCCATTGTAAATTGTACCGCTCTAGTGACTCATTCGCATAAAATTAGGAGGAAAAAAGGAAAAACAAGCACCAATGCAGGAATGATATGCCATATAAATGAACCTGAACTATGCACAACTTGATTCATTCAGACATAATATAATGGGAACTTTGATCAACTGTATGCAAGCAAAGTCCTCCACACATGAAATCCAAACAAAGGATACGAAAATTTTGTAATGTATTACACTTTACTGTAAGGAAACTAAAATGTTTGGGAAAAAAAATGAAGGATTGTCAATCAGCAGCTACAAAACTCTATCTGGCCTTTACCTGTTTCAAGACATGCTTATATGAACAATGCCCGAGAATGGCATTCGAAGAGCAAAGAATGATGGACAGTTTCTAAGATATTTCGCTTGTGTTACATGGCCTTCACTGATCTGTGAGCTCATGATGCCATGACTACCTGACTGCCTCTATTGCAACCCCCAAAAAAACTTTCTCGCTTTCTTTCTGTGCTGTATATACAGTATCTGCATTGTTCACAAGTCATGACCAAGCTGCTATGTGTTCATGAGTCCCGAACATCACGCTTTCAACATTTCCAATGATTGCTGTAGCAGATAGAGCAAAACTAGTGTGCTAACTTTAGAATGATTCACAGATGTAAGATTTCACATAATAGTTCTTGACTATAAACATCTCTTTTGATGACGCTGAAGGAGAAAAGGAACTTTCTGGAAGCCTAGCATTTCGCGAGTTGTCAGACCTGTCTTCTCATTTGGATAGCAATGCCCAAAGTATTCATCTGCCCATTGCCAAACTCATCACCAGCTGCGCAGAGAAAATGAAGTTTCTGGAAGCCCTAGCAATTCACTAGGACTCGTAGCAATATGTTGCGCCGATTGACGAGAACGTTTTGGCTTCTATTTTGAGTTGCAGATGGAGAGCGCTTGCGACTACTCCTCACTGGATGTAAGAAACCCAATTTCAGAGCTTCAAGCGCTTTGGTCGTAAGGGTCGGTTTCTAGTGCTTTGCCTTCTTGGCTGCTGTCTATCGGTTCTCTGCTTTTGCTAGTAGTCCCCACAGTAGCAGAACTCACCGACCCCACGGGGGCAGAACTCACCGGCCCGCAGGGGCAGAACTCACCTGCCCCACAGGGGCAGTACTTGCTACAGGATCCGTAGAAACAGAGGGTCCTGCAATGGCTGCATGTGAATGTCTTCTAGCTTCTCCCTATCAGGTTGTTGAAAGGCATCATTTTCTCCTTCCAGCCTTGTGTAGCCATCATTCTCTGGTTCAGAAGAACTGTGGTTCATTCAAGTCGAAAACTTTCTGTCTTTGAGGCAGTTTTTCATTTTCCCGGGAGAAATCAGAAGATCAGAACTATCACGGTCAAACAGTTTTCCTGTGGAATCTTCTCATTAGGAGTGCTTGAAGCTACAGGTGCTTTAAATACTACTTTCATACGATCAGCCTGACTCGATTTGAGGGGCAGCATTGCTTGTTGTCATAGCTCTGGAAGCAGAGCCTTTTTCTTATTGTTCTAGCCGGTAAGCTCAAAACGCAAGTCACATCGCCCTCAACACAAGAGCTAACCTCCGTCTCTCGTAACTGAATTTGAACAGCTTGTGGGCCGATTTTAATACGACGGCTAAATTGATGTTTTATGGTTCTAGATTTGTGGTCTGTCAGTAAATTGCCATCAGCTGATTTTTTCGAAGGTTCTAGTCTAATGCCAGTCATTTTTTCGCTTTCACCGGTAACACTTGATCCTTTATGATGAGTCGAAATAGTTGAGRTTTGAAAACCATTTCTCATAGTAGCAGCATTATCWTCAAACTCGATATCATTCTTTCTAGAAGAATAACTTTTAGCTTCATGGGGTAAACTCCTCAGTTCCCTCACTTTACATGGATTAGCTTCATTAGCCAGACTGGTGTCAATTACAGTGAACTTGAAAAGATTTGCAACCTCAGAGGAAACACGGGGTTTGAGGTAACAATGGCGTTCATGGTCTGAAGAATCTTGATCATCATCTGATTTTAATTCAATGGCCCACCCATTCTCTACTTTGGAGTTGCTAGGTCCAGCTTCATCAGCCTCCAGCACGAGAAGTTCTGGTTCACTGGCAACTTTTGCTAAGACATCACTGACAGAGTCAAAGTAATGGTCGCCCTTTGTAAGCTTCCTGCGAGAAAATTTCTTAATCCCAGGCATAAGGAAAACCAAACTATTCTTTGAGCCCGCATAGCCCTCTCCCCTGGGCTGCTCAGAATGCCAACCTCTTGCTAACAAACGAGGCCAAACAGCTTCCCAGAAAAGATCATTCGATCGAGCTTTGCTAAGACGGAAGTCTCCAGTTAGATACTTTACTATCTCAGCACAAGTGAGAGAAGAACAGGCCTTCCCAGAGGGAATTTCAGGACGGTGATTGAACAAATGATTGTTCTTAGAGCTATCCAAGATGAGCATTGTGAGATCCTCTTTTCCCTTCCCAATTCCTACAGCTTTTACCAAAGCATGGATTCCAACCAAGTCTTTGAGCGAAGAGATATATTCATCTAATGATGTCCTTCCCTCAATAAACGCCCTAGAAACCTAATAATAGTTCACATAGATCTCAGTCAAGGAACAGAAAAAACAGGATTTATGGATAAATAAAGAACAAGCATGTAACTGACACGYCATCATCAACTACAAGTCCTCCATAGAAAAATAAAATAAAATACAAAAGAATTGTATCTCTTTTCAAATTTTGCTCATAGAAATTATTCAATATAAGAAAAAATCATTGAAGATGCTATGATGCTGCGATGCATAAGATTAATAAGGAGAATATGATGTTTTAGTTGTAGGGTTATAGTTTTTTTTTTCCTTTCATTAGTAAATGTTTTTCAACAATTATCATGCTGAATCACAAAATTATGAAACTTCAGGTGTTTTCACTTTGGAAGTGAAGCAAATAAGGATGGAAACTATAAGAAACTATACACTTAACTTTGACTTCAATTAGAGTGGTAAAGAGTAGTAAGCAAGTGGATTACCTCCAACCATTTTGCTTTGGATTCTTCAGAAAGGTGGGGAGCCAAACGAACAAAGAGCTCCTGCTGCCTATATCCTGTAAAAAACCTATGTCCAAGTACACACTTCCTGTTTTTCATCTTCCTGCACTCTGACCATCTACGATATTCACTAGACCTGTAAAATCGGCCATAATAATATGCTAAAATTTCTCCCAACCCTTTGCTCTCCATGAACCTCATCACTTGAAGAAGATTCTTCCCAAATATGTACAATCCAAGAAGGAAGCAATCAGCATCAAATTCGCTCCAAGAATCACTTGACTGACCAGGTACGAGACAGTATGTTTGATTAGGGGCATCAACTTTCACATTTGGTTCTTCGTTTAGAYAAAAATTCTGGCTCATACCCGCATTATTTACAGAGTCCACAGCTCCATTTGTGTAAACTGCATGGGAGTTATTAAGTGTTTCTATCCTGCCTTTGTTAAAATTTGCTTGATTACAGACCCACATCACTGGTAAGGAGAGTCCCATCAGAAAAGAATGGGAAGAGTCAATGGTGCCTTCTGAATCAGCTGGATTAATCATCAGCTGAAAATGTTCAGACTTGGGTCGCATGGATGGGAATTTCCACTTGGTATTCATCACCAACACGTGGATGCACCAGTGGTTTCCAAATATGCATTTGAATCAGGACATTCTGGAGAAAGAGAAGAATCAGACAATGTCTCTGGCGAACTTCTGTCCGCTTGATCTAGTTTATAGAGCCATCTGCAAGAGGATATTGAAGAAAACCATGTCATTATAGCAAAAGGTAAAATTAAAAAAAAAAAAAAAAAATGAGGCACAATGTAAGTGGTTACAGTTTGAAAAAGACGGCTATACAATGGAAGAAATACATAAAACCTTGAAATAATTCTCTGCATCTAGTTGAAAGTGCACCAGCATTCAAGGAAAAAACAGCAAGTATGATATAGATCTTAAAAATAAGATTCAGTAATTTGTCAGTCTCTTTGATATTAATTGTTCAAACTACAATATAAAGTTTTTGGATCAACAAATATTAATATTTCTACCTTAAGGGAAGTCTAATCAAACTCGTTTATCAGATGCAACAAATCAGCAGCTTTCTGAAGTTCAGGAAAAAATGCAGCATACGACTAGGTGGATTCAATTTTTGTTCATAGCACTAATACAAAACCTGCAAGACATGAACCTGTTTGCCAACAGTTTATGACCCGACTACATGGACTCAGTTGGAAAACACTGGGGCAACATTACTGTTGACCAAGGCTCGGCAACTGTGAAATCTATCCATATGTTCAATCTATCAATTATTCCCCTTCTAACTCCATAAATATGAGCCTCGATAGAACCAAGTGCCCTAAACAGCAAGATGCTCATTGCAGTAAATCACTAAGGAGGCATTGCATATGAATCTAAAATCTAATGACTCTAAATTTAGCTGTCAAAGCCATCTCCAACAAAACCATAGGCAAATTTTAGACCCTATGGCCAAAATTGCTTCATACTCTTTATTCAAATTTCCAACCCACAATACCAACATTGAAATAAAACGTAAATAACACCTGGGATTCAACATATACAAATGAAACTCCCTAATTCTATCCATCTTTAACCATAATATCCAAAACATGTGCAGGATTTCTACTGAACTCGATTGATCTGCTATGTCACCTCAAAGTCAAGTCAATTATATATCTCAGCAATTCATACGAGTTAATCTACGGCAACAAAATGTATATAACTTGGAAAGTTCAGAACTAACTGTCATCTGACTTCTGATCACGATATGGTTTTTACAGGCATCGAATCAATGAAGATAAAATGCTTACACCCAACATGCTATACTATAGCAGAAACACGACCAAATAGACTTGAACAATAATTTCAAAAAAAATTCAAACACCCAGCCAATTTAGGATTCTTTGATATGGAATATTAAGAAACCTAATTGTTATGACAGGTTCTCTGCTACATCAAATCTGATTATGCAACAGACTTCAAATTCAAAACCATTCTAAGAGTGCTTAATGGTTTACCCAGAATAACAAGTTCCAAACTTTCTCTCTCCTAATCCAACACCACCCCATCAAACCCCATTAAACGAGAAAATTTCTGCTCTAACAAGCACAAATTTGACACAAAATACAGTTATCATGAAAACCCAGAAACCAAATTCCACCAAAAACAATGAAACACTTCGATGTCACCAACAAATAAACACAAACCAGCATTTTTAGATCCATTGTATCACCAAAAATTTGAACACAAAACACAAAACACGTAAAACAAACATGAATAACACAACAATAAACATGTTCAAAGCACAAATTAGTCGCGAACAAACCATACAATTCAACTTCAGAAAGCAACCACAACATACCAGCAAAAACACGAAACATAACATAACAAGAAATTAAAATGCTAAACTCACAACAAATATATGCAAAAACAACACGTGATCCAAGTCTATTCTTACTATGCAAATCACTCTGGAAAAAATAAACCAGAATTAGTTTAAGAGAGCACTTACATTAACGCATTTACAACCATAAACCAAACCAAAAAAACAAATATATAAAACCAAAACATGAGTACAAAATATAAGTGGGGGTTCATTTGCATTGACTATAACTAATTATTAAACAAGCTTAAAACGTCATAAAAAACGTGAAGAACCAAATTTGAAACAAATGGGTATTTTGGGTTTGTTTTGCTTTTTATTTTTTTGATTAACAACTTTTTTTCTGATTCTAATAAGTTTCTTGTAAGGCAAAACAAACAACACCAAAAGAACAAACATAAATATTATATAAAAATAATAATAAAGAGTGCCAAAAAAGCATAAATGATACAATTACAAAGATAAATAGTTTACCATAACTTTTTCTGAGTTGTAAGCTTTGCTAAGTATATTTTGTGAGATGGGTTAGAAAAAAAAGGTTTATTTTTTTTGAAGGGGTGAAGTCGAAGAAGAATAAGAAGGGAGCCAAAGTCGTCCTCTTCTTTGCATAAAGAGGAAGAGAAAATGAGAGAGAGAGAAAAATAGAGATGTATTAAACGAGTTTTTTTAGAGAGAGAGTGAGATGGGTTTTTTCAATTTTTGTTTTTTTTTTGGGTTTAGTATTTGCTTATATTGGTGATATGAGGAGTGAAATGTCAAAATAACCCATGTATGAAACTTGTCATGGTTGATAAATTGCCTAATTATATGTTGCCAACCAATTCTTTGTAAGGATATTTTCGACTTTTTACTTGAATACAATGYGCTTGGATGACTTTTGGTYTGTCTAACTAAAAATTCTGTTTGGTTTTTAATCTTATTACTATTCGAAAATCACTTGGCAAAGTAACAACAATGTCATGCTTGTAAGTTGGAGGTTCCTTTCTTTTTGATCCCAAAACCTAAATGCATTTGGGATTCGTCGAGAATTACACATAAAAATAAATCGATTACRGTCCCTTTTTATTTGGGACGGAAAACGTGATTTGGGAGGGGGCATTTGAGACTTTTCTTAGGCAATATCATACACCTAAGATAGGTTAGAGAATTACAGGTAYTTTACAGTACACAGTTTTAAAAAGTYAAATCAGGTAGCTAATGCAATTTGGAAATGTTCAAGATTATCATAKGTTCTATCAACAAATATCTGCAACTTATCATGCAGTATCTCGGCTTTTTCACTCACCATTCACATTTAACAGTCAATTGAAGATAAGATTTCCATTCATTAAAGGAAAACCGTAGCGCATTTTGTGCGAGTTTTGTCCCTTGGAGATACATTAGGAATAAATGATGATTTACAAAAATATCAAAMWAAAACTACTTAAAAAATACGAGTGAAAACCTYTTGTATGGACAATTACCATGGTATAAACAAGGACGTAATTYTAAAACACAATCAAACTAAGAAAAATTCCCATTAACATACAAGTATACAACCATCAATGTGTATGATGATCAAAATAAAAATGGTCTATACAACCTGTTAGAATATTCCACAAAAAAACATTATTAAATTTAATTACTGTAATTAATTAATTAATTTTGAGAATTTAAGAAAATTAATGAAATTAATTCCAAAAATCTTCTCAACCTCTCCTCACATCCCACCTTCABCGCGGCGGCYGCAACAAGCACAACCCCTGCCGCGGCCGCTGCCGCCCGTGCTGCCCCATACGGCAGCCGCTGAGACCACAAAAACCTGTCACGGATGATGAGTTTTGTTTGTGTCACTGATTGAACAAGAATTGATGCATAAAGGCTGTTACTTTTTTGGGATGTGAGGTTTTCCTCACCTTATTTTGTGGTAATAGTACTGTTAAGTGCATAGTTTTGCCAACAACTAAGTGAAAGTTGTCATTAGTCATGACTTGTGAATGAAGGGACAACCCTGTCTCTTATACACATCTAGATGTGTATAAGAGACAGCCCTAGTCCCTACTCCGTATTTGGGAACAAGTGAACAACATGCAAATATACAATAATACACCGTCAAAAAATAAAAAATAAAAAATAAAATGCAATAATGCAAGTTCTGGGCTTCTGGGCCGGGTTGGGCCTTTCTTGGGCCAAAATTCCTAATGTATTATGTAAACCATTTGTTTGAAGGGCCCAGCCCATAAAATAATGAACACTTAGCTTAGTAGGCCCAATTGTACGAGGCTGCACTGCCTTATTACTTATCCTACTTTACCGGATTCACTTTCAGAGAACTAATTAGTTTTATGTTGAGTTTTTCAAATAAGTATGATTTTACAAAAGTACTACCATTGTAGTTTAGCTAGATAATCCCCGATCATATGCTCGATTTTCAAATAAAATATAAATTGCTCTAAATAAAATTAATATAAAGTATTTGATATTTTAAAATTGTCATTATTTAAAAATAATGTTTTATTTTGACAAAAATATTTTTAGAATTATAATGAATTAATAAATATATAAAATTTTACTCAAAAACACATTTGTTAACATTCATTAAATGTCTTTTTACATTTTTTTATGTAAAAATTAATAGTGTGTTTGGGAGGGAAATTTAGGAGGGAAAATTTTGGGAGGTGAGGATTGCTTTAGTAATAGTATATAGATAGATATATAGATGACTTGTTATATTCAAAAGGTTTTGCCTTTAACTTCATTTTATCTTATAAGATGACCTTATTTAGTCTATAAAAGTAACCTTTAATATAATATATATGAGTACAAAGTACTTAAAATTAACCAATTGTTAAAAAGTATAAGCTTCCAATGGCAAGCTAAGCTAATTGATAAATTAGCTTCCCATGTCACCTAAAAATTCCACCAACTTTTATTTTTAGATAATTTATATTCCAATTGTTAGTTAATTGTCAAATTAGTTTTCCATTGAAACATGTTCAACTTACCAGTAATGCTACCACRGTAATACTTCGTACAAAAGAATGAAAATAAAGTTCTTAGCGTTGGATCACAATTCACAACCAAATTGTACTTGGACCTTGGTTGAATGACAAGGTTTGTATCTTACAACTTTGAGCTTAAAAAATTAAACTGTGCTTATAGCACGTACTTTGGGGGAGGGGATTTGACATATATGCTACCAAAACTCTTTGCCTGTGAAGTTGACTTGAACGAGGTACTAATTCGATAACGTTTTCAAAAAATAAAAAATATTGTGTCAAGCACACCACCGAGAGAGATATTTCAAAAAGGAATGAG
>SNQN01009320.1:15673-25810 GCA_008642245.1 Bassia scoparia
ATGTTTGTTTTCTTATACTTTGTTTCTTTGGACATTTTTATTTAATCAGGGTTCGATTTAAAGAATGGTAAAGCATCGAGATATAACTACTAAGAACCAGTTGGCATGAACAATTGAACAGAATATAAAAATTACAAATTGCATCTTCGCTTAATTCATAATCGCAACCCAACCTTTTTTTTGTTTGTGTCCTTTCAATTCTAACTTGCAACTATCTTTGAAGCTTGTGCATTGCGGATCAACTTTTTCATGTATTAAACTTTGAAATTTGCTAATTCATGTTATCCAATACTTTAAATTTATACCAAGTCAAATGAACTTAATAGTTTATACTTTATACCTTGAAAAGAAGGTAATAAATATAAACCTAATAACAAAGAAAGGAACTTCCCAAAATTTATAAACGCAGGACCGCGGACAAATTTTAGGATCATAAATTTTGAACAGAAGGAAAGGATGAGATTTGAGATAGCACGATCTAGAAATGAAAAAGCACGATAAGAGGTTATCAAATTGAAGATGGCAAAAGGTAAAAGTTGGAAAATAATTAAGGAACTTGGTCGGCTTGGTCGCAACACACCAAACTTGACGCAAAGGTGAAATGGAAATACCGACCAACTTGATCGGTTGCAATCGACAGAACCAACTTCACTATCGTGTTCAAGAGATAACATACATGAGGTCCATAATGAAATAATTCCGATCAAATAAAAACTTTTCTTACTTTAATGATTTTTTTTATACATAGTCTTCAGAAATAATTTTATTTGGACAAATTCCAATGAAATATTAATTACCGACTCATGTATGTTTTCCATGTCTCGGGCAATCAAGTTTGTACTGTTATATACATACTCTGATCAATTGGTGATATTTGTGGCACTTCGGGACAAGGTTGTGTCGTTGCAAGGTAATTATGGCAATAATCTAAATGGTGGTGAAATTGAAGGGATGAAACATTTATCTACAAATGATTGTGAAATTGAGGAAAAATCACAAAATGCATGAAAGAAATTAGAAGGGTGTTGTTAGCCCAGTGAACAACGCCACATGTGAGTCAATGAGTGTATGTGTTGTCCCACATTGAAATTAGGGGGGTGTTGTGGTGATAAATCCCACATCGAAAGATTCGAGAGTTGACACGCACATTATAAAGGCTAAAGGGGTTACTTCCGATCATTGTCATATGGTTTGAGGTGGAACCTCCTTGGTCTTGTGATGTGGACTTGCACTCCCCGTGACGGGCGCGGTCCAGGGACCGTTTGACAGGTGTTTGAATTGGAATTCATTGAGAAAGAAACGAGAATTGTGGTGAAGTTGAATGAGGGCAATACATGCGGAATTTTAGGTAGGAGTTTTAATATTTTCGGTCATAGATAAGAATAGATAGATAATTAGATTATTTCTCTCTTACTTCGTATTTCTTTCTCATCAACATGAGGTTCTGCCTTTTCTTTCTCTTATTTTTTTACTTTAATAATTAAAAAGTAACATAATAATCTCGGACAGTGTCGGGCGAAGGAAGACAAGTTATTTTTAAACCGCAAAACATTTAAGTTGCTCAGGAAATTGAAGGATGTGACTTTGAAATCAAATGTGAGAAGTTACATCATCAACCTAACTTAATTTTATTTATTACATATTATAAAAAAGAACTAAGAACATAGTAATAAAATGAGAAGATTACAGAAACACACGTTATTACTTGTAAAAGCAAGCTAGATAATATGAGAAATTTGTGTTAACAAAAAATAACTTACAAAAATATACTTATCAAATTCCTTAATCGATTATTTTCCAAATAATAAATTTTTAAGTTTATTTAATTACTTATCATGTGATAAAAAAAAATGTTTTTGTAGTCTTTCACATGAGCTAGGAATTTACATTAATTCTTATGTTTGTCGAAGTAATTATTAATTCAACAACACTTGATCAAGAGAGCTCTTCCAACAGGTGGATGTGTTAGTGGATGACGGGAAAATTTGAGTTTCATTTGACCAATCTCCGATTCATTATTAAAGTCTATCTATGGTGAAAAGTGTGGCACGTTATTGTAGTGAAATAGACAATTTGGAATGATAAGAATAGGTGATGCATATAATGGCTTTGCTTGTATTGCTAATGCTTGTTTTTTTTTTCCTAAAGCGCAAACATGCTAGTGTACCAAAATCATTTCTTAAGCGAAATGCCAAAATGTCTCAATTTTTTCGAGTTTTTTTCCCAACATTTTTTCATCAAACAGTAGTGCATATAAAACTACATCAAAACATTGATGAAAGTACATTGCGGTAATTGGTCAATACAAATGTATCTAGTGATGAAAACAGGTAGGATATGGATCCGATCTATTGGATCAGAATCCGTTTCGAGAGGAGGATTCATAACCTATCTGTATCCTCGAATATTTTTATTGGTGAGAATCCATATTTATATCCGACGATCTTACGAATACAGATCTAAAACAGTTCAAAAACGAATTCTTTACTATAAATTACAACATTTTATTTATTATTTTATTTATATTTTAAATTGTATTTTTTATATTCAAAATTATCACACCTTAATGCATAAAATATAAAAAAAAAATATTGCCGGAGTTGGTCGGTGTTTCCAATTGAGGCTTAAGGAACCAAGAGTGTTTATTTAGAGATTTAGCTACGGATGATGTCGTGGCAATTATATGGATAGACTATATTCCTCGGGATGAGAAATGTGTGGTATGTGTAACTCCAAGTGAGGTTGAGCCTTATGTATTTATCGACATTTTATCTCTAAATTAATTTAATACCATTTTTTTCTCAAAAAATATAGAAAAAATATTTTGTAATGATGAAATACAAATTACATTTTAAAAAATCTGATTTGATATTGATGCAATTGTAGAAAAAATTCGTTATAATTTACGGGAGTAATCATATTTTATTAACAAATACAAGTTTTGTCATACGAATGAATAATGACATTCGACTTTAACTTATTGATTGACGTTGTTGAAGGCCTTGAATAGACAACTCATTTTATCTATAATGACAAAAAATTAAATTAATCTCTGCATCGAAATAATTAAAAATTCAAAAATTAACTATTACAACATCATTTCTCTTTCTCTCAATGACAAGTCATCATTATCATATTCTCATAAATCCAATTTTCACTTTTATTTATAAACTTTATTTTTTTATATTCCATAATTTTCAAATTTCTAACTCATATTCTATTCATTGTCTAACTATTATCTTTAGTTTTTCACTTTTTAATCAATTTCATTGTATAAAGTATACTACTTCATAAATAATTCAACATTAATACAATTTTTTAGGGGAATACAAATTTATACATTTAGTTTATACATGATATTTTCAAAAAGGAATGACGAACTCAAAAATAGAATTTGTTGTGTGTGCCTTTTTTGTTTAATTAATTATGTTGTGATATATAAACTATTAAGATTTAAAGTAGGATGGGCAATATTGGAAAGTTGGCCTGCAAGCCGCGCAAACCCGCAATTTTTACGGGTTTGGGCAGTCAAATTTTTAGCCCGTGTTTAAGGCCCGCGCCCCGCCCTCCGATCATTGGGTCAGAAACTGGGTGTGTCGTGGCTCAAACTTGTTTTTATTTGTTTGATCTAAGTCTGAATACAAAGGCATCAGGCATAGGGTTGGGAATAGATTGGGTTTCATGAACAGGTGGATGCACTATCACCCGCATTCCATCCTATCACGCGCATCCACCCATCACTCTCGCTTAAATTAAATTTTGAAATGCTAAACAAAGTCTCAAACGACTTAAAAATAAGTTGTAAGTTTCGGGTGAACTTCCGAACTACGGCCTTACTTAGTGAACATCGCTAAGTTTTTTTACAAAGCAATATGCTCGCACTCAAACCAGGCGAGCCCTACTAGGGTTTGTCCGCCTGGCTTAGGTCGAGAACACCATGGTCCTTCCTCGCCTAAACCAGGGCGACAATACATGGTGGGCTCGCCTGGTTTTGGGCTCGCCTGGTTTGGGCGAGCATACTGGTTGTTGGAGTCGCAAACACCATGCTCGGCCCTAATCAGGCGAGACCACCATTGGTTGGCCTGCCTAGTTTGAGGCGTAGAGGAGCATGGTGCTCTCGCTTTGACAACTAGGCGGCCAAACCATGGTGGTCCTCAGCCTGGTTTGGGCGAGCAACAAGCTTTTGAGGTCGGGAATGCTCGAATGGTTTGTTGTTGGTCAGGTATTATGGAAAATTCACGACAAAAATTGTGACTTTTTATAGATCGTTTGCGACTTATCGTTTTAAGTCATTCCCAATTAAATTTCACACCGCAATACCATGCCATCCATTATCCACAGATGACAAACAGGTGGGTGGTGATAAACGTGTGAAAAAATATATAATGTAATTTTAATAAAATTTGTAACAGAATATAAAAATATTTATATCACAATTTAAAAGTAAGTTAGTTTACATGTAATATTCCTGATATGGGTGATATATGGAATTGATTAAAGGGGTGGTGGATGTAAAAATCTTCACATGTCACCCGCTTTCCCAATCCAATAAGTTCGGTTTTCATCCCACTAAAAATGCGAGTGAGATGGATGGGGGGATGATCCATCACCCATTTCCACCCCTAATCAGCGCATCAACACATGCAAGCCAGCAACATCAAAACCGCAGATGCAGGTAAAATTAACACATTTGTTTGCAGTTATTGGGGTTGATGTATTTGTATTATTGAATGGGTTTTTCGCCCCACCCCCCCCTCATTCTCTTGTCCTTTTAGTTGATTTTGGCTCTTAGGGCTTTTTGCTACTAATAAATGTGTATTAAGTGTTTTTGATTAGTTTTCAGGATCTTTTCATAGCTTTTGGATCGATTTTGGGATGATTAAAAGGAACTATGGAGCTTCACGGGAGTAGCAGAGGCTTGGAATTATAGCGGAAAGAGGCTAAGCAAGAAGAACTAGCTCAAATCGATCGGTTGCATCTCAAAACGATGTCAGCATGTTAAATGATCGTTTGAGATCGGTTTTTGCCGATAAATTCTGCTATTGCTTGGCTTAATTGTGGGGGGCGTTATTGGTAATTTGGAGCTTTTTAATTCAGAAAAAACCAAGAGTATATAAGAGGAAAATCCTAATTTTGTAAAATCACTTTGATTATTATTAGTTTATTTCAAAAACTCAAATTACGTACTTCTCAAGAACCCTAGTTTATCACTCAATTTGGAATTCAATAAGAATCGAGTTGTTTCATCCCATTCTTTTGCACTTTTGGTAATTATTTTCTTTCTAATTTTCTAGTATTACTTTTAATTTGTTTTATGCTTTTATTCACAATTATTATGATTAATTCAATATGATAGTGAGTAGTTCAATTCTACAGGGCGATTGGAGATCTATAGTAATATGATTGACATGTATTTGGCTTGATTGATTCTTGACTGGTAATTTAATCTTTTTCCTATTAGTTGGTTCTTTATGTTAATCAAATTTCGTCGGCCGCAACTTAATTGCCTTAATTGATTAGTCACAAGTCCTAGATTAGCGATTGAGACTTTAGCACAACAAGGATCAAACGTCAATAGGTAGAACGAGACTTTCTATGGTTCAATTGATTCGAGAGAGCTTTGGATCCTATTTTTGATTATGCCATTTGTGAATTGTTGATGCCGAAATGTTGTTAATTACTGCTAAATGAACCATAGCCTAGATTTCGTTAATCATATAATTTATTCTTCATTATTCCGTTCGTTTTATTTGACTTAGGTTCGAGGTCACACCGAACCAAGATTTTCTTGCTATTTTAGATGCTTTTGATTTCGTTAATCAATAGTTGTTGCTTTTCTTCTTGTGGATACGATCCTGTTAACTACTTGCATAGTTAGTTCTGATAGGTACTGTTGATAGGCGCGCGACAAAGCCTGTCACGGTACTTTTGACTTAATGACTTTCGTTTTAACCGAAGACCAATTACTTTTATTTATAACCACATTGAAACACATCATTTATGTTAAAAAAACACATGAAATCTTCTTAAACCTTTATTTTTCCCGTTAATTATTTTTCGTTCTCCTGCGTTGCCGGAATTCCCGTAGAACTCTGATGAGAACCCATTTGGATTATTTCAATTTTTCATGTTTATTCTATGTAATACTTCTAAAATTATAAAAGATAAAATTGACTAAAAATGTGCTAATAATTATTTTCATCGTTTGCTAAATGCCTTAAAGTATCTGACGTGGGGCATTGCTTGTAAGGTTGTGACAAGATAACTAGTTACATCGGTCTTAAAAGTTGTTTTTGGATGATGATAATGCTCTTTTCGGTAAAAGAAGAAATGATCATGATGCCATCATGTCACATTAAACATCAATTTTCATTTGGGTTATGTATATGTAAAACCCTAAAGAAGCTACATATAAAATCAAAAAAATGGAAAAAACATCACTAAATCATCATTTACTTTATGGTCATTAATGTTACAATCATCTTATTCATAACTCTTTGCATTTTTAGGTACATATTTAATGTTTATATTTAAATTCATAAGTTAAAGTTAAGTAAAAATAGTTCAGTTCAGTAGCAATAAAGCTTTATTCAGCAAATTTCAGTTGACGAGAAGAATCTAAGTCACGCGACCTTACTAAAAATCTTACTCTCTCCTCCATCTTCTCTCCCTCCCTCCCTCTTCGCCTCATCAGTTCGGTTTTTTTGTCCAATTTTTCCCCTAAAATACACCATAGATTTCTAAAACCCCAAAATTGATTAAAGGACTTTTCTACTATATTCTAATTTAGTTAATGTTTTGCCAAGTTTTTTTTAAGGGTAGATTAGGCGTGCACAAATTTTACGAAGGGGTTTAATATTTTTTCCAATAAAGGAAAATTTTGCGCGCGTCACACTCAAATCAATCACACACGCATATGTGTAAAAATAAGGGATTTTTTAAAATGTTTGTTGTCAACAGTTGTTCCTAGTTTACATCACATAGGTATTCATTAGGGGTAAATGAGGGAGTAAAAAAGAAACGTATAATTACTTGGTGAGTGAGAAAATTCGTCGATAGTCGACTAAAAAGCAAAAACTCAATGTTGCGAACTCCTAGGCAAACTTCTAAGTAAGATCAAGGCCTGTTTAATGAAATGTATTAAAGATAATGAATGAGAAGTGGGAAAGAATGAACCACACCATCGAAACATGAAACACCATGACAGGCTTGTCGGTGCTATCAAAAATACTATTGAACTAACGCTGCAGCTTAGTGGTAACAGGATCGTATCCAAAGGAAGCAACTATACTGACTAATTGGATCAAAAGCATCTAACGACAAGAGATAATTTGATTTGTGATTGTGATTAATAAAACTAATGACAGATTACAAAGGAGATTAAAATTAATTAACGAAATCTAGAGCTATGGTTCACTATAGCAGTAATTAACAAAAAATTGGGCATCAAATTCATAACATGGCTAGAATCAAACAGGATACAAGTTCTCTCGAATCAATTGAACATTTAGAACTATCCCTACGTTCTTCGACCTATATATAGATAGTTCGTCTATCTATTGATGTTTGATCTTGTCTAAGTCTCAATGCTAGAGTCTAGATGACTGTCCACTAAATCAGATTGAGCATTTAAGTCGGGCCTACGAATTGATTAACATGAATACATCTAATAAGAATTTGATTAAAAGCAAGCCATGAATCGATCAAACAATTATAAAATCAACTCATCATTGCTATAGATCCCAATGTCGCCTAGATTAAACTATCATCATATTGACTTAAACATACTGATTGCGGATTGGAGGAAACATGTTGCCAAAAGATAAAACATTAAAAGCAATAATAATAAGAATTAAAGGATGAAAATAATTATGACAGGATTGTGCACACTATCAAAATATCCTATTAAAACTAACCTGACTAGTGGTAACAGGATGTATCAGAGAACAAAACTATGATTAATTGAATATAAGCATCCTAACTCGCAAAAGAAGCGTTGATTTGTGATTAAGACTATTAACTAATGACTACGATTAATGAAGGAGATTAACTATATGAATTAAAGAAATCTAGAGCTTGGTTCACTATAGCAGTAATGACAACAATTTGCATCAACAATTCATAACATGGCATAATAAACAGGATTAAAGTTCCTCGAAATCATTAACATAGAATACTCCTAACCGATCTCTCGAGCTACGGAAAGTCTCGTTCTACCTATGATTTGATCTTGTTCTAATCTCCTAATCGCTAGATCTAGAGACTGTGACTAATCAGAATAAAAATTAAGTCGGGGCCTACCGATATTGATTAACATGAATACAATCTAATATAGGAATATTTGATAATAGCAAGCCCATGAATTGCATCAACCAATTATAAAATATTATTACTGCTATACCGAGTTCCCTCAAATCGCTCTAGAATAAAGACTACTAGCTCATAGTTGAATTAACGCATGATGATTGTGATGTGGAAAAACATAATTAAAGCAAAGAATATATTCTAAACAAATAAAAACCTAAACAATTCTAGCAATATCAAAAGCATAAACAATTGAAAGCATAAGAAAACGAATAAAGGAAGGAATTAATTACCAAAAGAATGATGGCAAATTGATGATTGATGATTCATCTATTGAGCAAACTAGGGTTTTAACAATACGTAATTGGGAATTCTTGAATTTTTATCAAAACTAGAATAATAGAAATAAAAGATACAGTTTTACAAATTAGGATTTTCCTCTTAAATACTCTTGTTTTCTCAATTAATGCGCCTCCTCAAAAGACTATCTATCCTCAATAAATAGGCTAAAAGAGAATAATTAATCGCAAAAACGACCTGAACCGAATCGTTTAAGTAATCGATCGGTTTGAGGTCTATCGCGCAGACTCGCTGGATATTTCCGCAGGAAATTCGAGCTCTGGTTTGTTCAAATTGGCATATGACCATCAAATGAGCTCTAGGCGTCTAGTTTCGAATACCGAACTCAAAATAATTTGATTTGTGTGCCTTTTTTGTTTAATTAATTATGTTGTGATATTATAAACTATTAAATTTAAAGTAGGATGGGCAAATTGGAAAGTTGGCCTGCAAGCCCGCAAACCCGCATTTTACGGGTTTGGGCAGTCAATTTTTAGCCCGTGTTTAAGCCCGCCCCGCCCTCGCATCATTGGGCAGAAACTGGGTGTGTCGTGGCTCAARCTGTTATTTGATCAAGTCTAATACAAGGCATCAGGCATAGGGTTGGYAATAMATTGGGTTCATGACAGGTGGAGCATATCACCCGCATCCATCTATCACCCGCATCCACCCATCACCCGCTTAAATTAAATTTTGAAATGCTAAACAAAGTCTCAAACGACTTAAAAAAAGTTGTAATTTCGTGTGAACTTCCGAACTCGCCCTTACTTAGTGAAATCGCTAATTTTTTTTAAAGCAATATGCTCGCCCAAACCAGGCGAGCCCACCATGGTTTGTCCGCCTAGCTTAGGCGAGAACACCATGGTCCTCTCGCCTAAACCAGGCGACCAAACCATGGTGGGCTCGCCTGGTTTGGGCTCGCCTGGTTTGGGCGAGCATACTGTTTTGGAGTCCAAACACCATGCTCGCCCAAATCAAGCGAGACCACCATGGTTTGGCCGCCTAGTTTAGGCGAGAGGACCATGGTGCTCTCGCTTGAACTAGGCGGCCAAACCATGGTGGTCTCGCCTGGTTTGGGCGAGCAACAAGCTTTGAGGTCGGGAATGCTCGATGGTTTGTTGTTGGGTCAAGGGTATTAATGGAAATTCACACAAAAATTGTGACTTTTTTATTAAGTCGTTTGCGACTTCGTTTAGCATTCCCCAATTAAATTTCACCCGCATCCATCCATCCATTATCCAACAGATGAAACAGGTGGGTGGGTGATAAACGTGTGAAAAATATATAATGTAATATTTAATAAAATTCTGTAACAGAATATAAAATATTTATATCAAATTTAAAAGTAAGTTAGTTTACATGTAATATTTCCTATATGGGTGATATATGGATGATTAAATGGGTGGTGGATGTAAAAATCTTCACATGTCACCCGCTTTTCATCCAATTAAGTTCGGTTTTTCATCCACTTAAAAATGCGAGTGAGATGGATGG
>SNQN01009321.1:0-2500 GCA_008642245.1 Bassia scoparia
ATTAGGAATATCTACTAAAACATAGATTCGTACTAGGGATAACTCATGGGGCTATAATGTATTCTTGGGCTTTCCATACAAAGAACAAAAGAGCCAGTTTCGCAGGTGTTCCGTGCCTTTTTGGATCAAGATCTGTTATGTAGCAAGGAATCTGGCGAATCAAAGAGAGAAATTGAGATGATGTGTACGTGACGACAAACTAAACGTATCATTTCGGCTAATCCCCTTTAGCAGCCCTCCCAACAGGTCTCCAAGGGCTCGTCTCTTCCATTTTTGGGAAGTGGGCTGGTTCTAGGGTGTTGCACACACATAAAAAGTTCAAGGTAGTCAGAGTAAAGTGCATCTTCTTTTGCACTCAGGATCTCTAATATTCCCACACCAATAACCACTTCGATCTTGCGCAGGACAATTTTGGAAGTTTCATAATGGTCCATGTCCTTGCAGTGTGATGATGCACACTAATGAGCAGTACGAAGAAAATCTTCATACGAAAATTAAAGCTAGTGAAAAGATGAGTGTAGAAGACAAGTTAAAGAGAGGGTAGTTACCGGATATCTACTCAGCACAAGGTCACGGACGAAATCCGGCTTTACTTTGTCTTAGTTTTAAATTTCCGTCCGCCTTCGTAAGGCGATCATCACCAAGTTCTGGGGAGTTAATACTCTGGACATCTAACGAAATAACTAATCTTAGAATACAGTGGATGTACAATCCAATATCACTAGGTTGTTTTACAAAGCAAGTCAAGAAGAGAGAATTTGGCTGTGTGAATTGTTGGTAGCTGAGTGCACTCTGCTCGGTTAAACAAGTCAGTGTGCAAGAAGTTTCAAGAGAAAGCAAGTATTACCACAAGAGAAAAACAAGGAATTATTTCAGTGTGTTCTTGTCAAATGAATCAAGCTAGGCCTGTCTTATGGACCTTAGGAGTCTTCCAACAGCCATATCAGTAGTAACGCCCATAATCATGGCAAATCAATAGCCAAACAATCTGAGTTAATGGTGTTAAAACCAATCAAAGCTCATAATCAATTGATTTATGAGCAGCGTTACCATAATGTCTTAAATTACATATCAAGTGCAATTAATGCACCCAGACGGACGAAACCATCAATAGCAACGATCAACTGATCGCCGCATCTAAACCGCGTCAGGACAGATACGGGCTCGGCAATAGGGCGCATGCGGAGGCATAAAAGCACCACACAGGAGCAAATGGCGTCCCATAGGATGCGTGGCGACCATTGCTCTCTGCTCGATTTCCGTCAAATCTCTTCCTAATTGGTTTACTCCAATTGATTTGCTATGACTGGTTCCGTTATATTACTTCACAAATCATTGTCCAAGGTCAATTATCATAATTTTCCAAACTTACCCACAAGCAACGGGAGCACATCGCAGCAGTAAGGGAATGTGTAGCAGCTTCAAAATAAGGCAATCAGGGCATCTGAAAAACTCTTGGAATGGTTCCTAGCATTACTCTAAACCAGGTAATTTTGGCTGGAAAGAAGTTTTCAAGCTTAAGCGCGCTAGRGCGGGGGCATAGGCATCAAGGCTATCTAAGCTTGGAACTATGAAAATATGGGCTTACATATCTAGGCCATTGCTCGAGGACAGGAAAACTGATGGCTTAAATGGATTACTGCAATGCATATTAAGAAGAAAAACTGGTGGGATTATAGTCCTCCTTAAGATTGCAACTAGTATTGGAGGAATATATGCGAGGTAAAGAATAATACATGTAAAGTGCTTAACTTAAATTTAGGATTCATGCATATGCCTCGTTATTCTGTTAAGCAAGTATATGCTGCGATTGTGGGGGATTTGGGGAAGGTTAGATAGGCAGCCATGGTTTGGAGTAGATTGAAATTCTCCAACRCGATAATGTGTGATTGGCTCATTATGCATAACAGGTTAAATAAAAGGAGCAAGCTAAGGGCTCATGGTATGTGTGCTATAGACGTGTGTGGTTTGTGTGGCAATGATGGAGAAAGTCTTAAACATCTTTTTTCCATATGTGATAGTGTTAGAGTATATAACATATTCCTGGGCCTCAACCATCAGCTTAAGCTTTTGGTCTAGTGATGGTATGCAAGATATTGTACAATGGATGGGCATACAGGGTATTTGGTCTAGTGATGTTTGTGTTTTGTATACTATTTTTACCGTGTCCCCATTGCATTTTTAGAGCATTTTCTCGCTTGATTTAATCATTTTTTCATTGGTTTTTATGCTTGGTTGGAGTGTTTGTTTCTTATCTATTTTGTAGGTACAATACTCTAATTATGCTAGGAATCAWMTCTTGGAGCGAGATTCGCAAATTAGGAGGTCAAAAGCTACTCAAAAGGTCATTTTTGTGCGACCGGGTCTCATACCCGGTTGGGTTTRCACTCGGTACTTATAAGATTTTGGAGGTGTTAATTTGGAAGAAAACGTTGCTACACGCACCTGGGTATGTGGAAACCTGCTAGCAGGGTATGCGGCGAATTCCTCTATTCGATTT
>SNQN01009321.1:7500-25805 GCA_008642245.1 Bassia scoparia
TGTTTAATCTAAATAGAGAGTAAGTTTAATATATTATCTTAGCATTTATTGACTAGAATAATTATGGTTAATGATGTCTCCTAAATATAATGCTTCCAAATTTATTCATACAAGTTGTGACACGTTTTGTTGATAATTGGTTAGAATCGATTTCGATTTTGTTCAAAATTGATTTAAAGTTAGGGAAGATGGTATTGTTGTTATACTAGGCTCTACAAAAGTTGACTATTATCGTATTAATAATTGATTCTGGTAAAAATTATGAAGTTTAAAAAGTTTATTGTATTGTCACTTATAAATAATAGTTTAGAATTAGTTTTTTTAATTTAAGAAAATTATAATATTAAACCCCATAATTGTTAATATGTAAATAGCGTAAATATTCTATATAATGTATATCTGTATTATACTTCAAATTAGATTGGATTTTGAGTTTAGAAAATTAACAATCTCCTTGTGAATCACCCTTTCTTTCCCTTTTACAGTTGTTAATATTTTTAAAGGACTAAGATAAGTTTTATAAATAATTAATTTATATGATAAACGACATGGTAAACATGAATTGCGAGCAACAACAAATTCAAACGACACAACCGAGATCAGCACTTAACAACAATGACACTCAATTTAGGGTTCTAATTGAACAAGTAAACTCAGTTCCATTTGGGGTCGACTTCTTGGGTTAAGGTTCTGTTCACTTCGAAATTGGGTTCGGTTTTGTGGGTTCATGTTGGGTAGTTGCGCTGGTGGTTGTGATGTTCAAAGTATTGGATCGTAGTGGGTTGCATGGGAGTCAGCGTAATTTTTTGGTGGTGGTGTGCTTCTAGATTCGTGGGAATAGTAGTTCGTAGTGGTGGTTTTGTGGAGTGGTTCAATTTGTTGGCTGGTTGCAATGGTCTGGTGTGGGGATTATAGGTCAGATCTAGTAGTAAGTTTTAAAGTTTAATTGATTTGTTAGTTTGTTTTAAGGGTTAAATGGATGACAAGTTAACGGAGTTAGCTATTCCATTACTGCTAGGGTCATGTGGGCTATTATACCCTAACCTTAGGGATACGTAAGGCATTTCCAACCCTCGAGGGTATATGGACTACTAGGCCTAACCTCATGAGTATATGGGGATTCCCCTGTTATTTAGTATTATGTTGGGTAGTGGAGGTAAGCTATGTTGGATCTACTGAACGATACAAGAGGGGGGATTAATTTATCTGGAGGAACTTAGGTATTATTGAGGAATTAAAACACGGATAAGAAACTTAATGCGAGAGGTTTTACCAACACATAAACTCTCCTTAACAAACGCCAAGAGATAAAACTATGACTACCCTTGTAGGATTTCTTTTTGATTTATTGGAATCAAACCTAATACAATCTAAGACCTCTTTCAAGTATTTCTAACTTGAAAGCCTCTCGAACAATCCCATTGTTGAACGAGCCTCTCTCTTGCAAGTCTCACACCTCACTTACAATCATGTCTAGATACACTACCCAAAGCCTCTTCAAGAACCACTATCTTGAAGCTCTTACAACTCGAATGTATAAACTCCAAAGTGTTGGCAACAGAAAGATGTAAGTGACTTAGAATATTTGTTTTGCTCAAGTGTGTTTTGCTCAAGTGATTAGAAAGATGTAACTCGAATGCATATTATAGAGAATTTTGATGCGTGGAAGTGAAGCAGTAAAGGCACAATCCATGATCTCCTACAAAGTAGGGCGTCATGTATTAGTGGATCTTAAGCTACAAGCTCCTACTCCACAATCTACACTCAACTAGCCAGTGATGTTCTTACTCAGTCAAAGCAACGTTCATGTCTTGATTTTTCATCACTAGAAACTGTTTTACTTGTTTATCAAGCTAATCGTGTAGCCTCTAGTTTTCAGCTTCAAAATGATTTTTTCAGAAATATTATTTTCGAAATAAGCTTTATAAAATCAGTTTCAATAACCTTTAATATAAGATAAAAATTCCAGCTTTATAAAATGATTCTACAGAATATTTACGGTTAAGGAATGATATTTATTAAAATCTCTTTTTGTTACAAAATCCTTTTAATCATTAACCAAAATTATCTTTAATAAAATCAATCTTGAACCCGATTTAAATCTTATATTTTTCCTGGTCAACCAATCGATCATTAATGTCAAAATTTTATAATTAAGCCTAAAACAAAAAATCTTAAGCTAATATACCCTGATGTGTAGCAACCACTTCCTTAGTGATCTTGGAGTTATCTTTAACAAGGCTCTCGAGTTCCTTGAGACTGGAGTTCCTTCCGTGCACTCCTTTGCATGCTTTCAAAATCACACAAGCTTCTTCCTCATAGGAATCATTACTTCCTTAAGACTTTGCAAACAACATACTTGTAATGCACAATACTTGCACACACATCAAATACACATGAGATAGAGTTTGATTTCTTGTTTGTGTTCATTCATCAAAACTTAGGCTCAATAGCTTATAGCCTAGACTAACATTTAAAGTTTTTAGTAGGTCAAAACACTAAAATTAGGGTTCAACAGCTTATAGCCTAGACTAACATTTAAAGTTTTTAGTAGGTCAAAACACTACTTAAAAAAAAATAGGTGTCTTTGAATATATAAAGTTTGTGTAGAAGATATGGGTAGATATCTAAGTACTAAATAGATAATACCGAATATCAAACAATTACATACGAACTAAATATAATAATAATTAAATTAAAAAATTAAAGTTAATCCATGAACAAATCAGTTGCTATCCATCTTAATCTACGTAAAGTTTCACGTCATCCCTAGAATGAGTTCATCACTTGGGTTGCTCTATGGAAAAGACTTCCACTAGAGATAACTTAAGCGGTTTGGTTTGGCTAGTGACGATTGTTGCCCCTTTGTGCGAAGGAACCAGAAACCATTTCTCACCTTTTCTTTTCTTGTGACTACTCTCATATGTTGCAAGTTATTATGCCAGGAGCTCGAGCTGCAGCATCAATTCACTTCATTTGGCCAGTTAGCTGATTGATGAAGAACCCATGGTGGGCAGATTTCGAAGCGATGTCATCAGGAGCTGTTTTTGTGCTTTAGTTTATTGTATTTGGTCTCAAAGAAATGATGCTGTTTGGAATGCTAAACTTTGTCATCCTAGGACTGTGGTTAAACGCATTAAAAATTTGTGTATGCACAGGATTGTGGGTGTTATGCCTAGGAAGGTTAGTGATAAGAATAGAGCTTGGATGCTTAGGATGCTCAGTTGAAGTTTTCATGGTAGATGMTGTATATGATTAGTTGCTCTCTTGAACCCTTCCTAGAAGGTGGCCTGAGATGTCAACCATGATACTTTTGCATCTACTGTGGTTCGTTTAGTCATTATGTATTGTATGTTTTGACTCTTTTTCTCTTTTTTAATGAAGTTTTAATTACCTTTTCAAAAAAAAAAAAAGTTTCACATCATGCCTTGGTGAACATTTATTTACGTGTTGTTGCTCACCTACATTGTGTTTCGACATAAGATGTGAATAAGTTAATTGTGAGATATTATAAACATCCATATGTTCTGGACCATATTGAGTTATTATACAGTTAGGAACATTCTCGTAGACGGTAGTGCACCTTCGAACCCAAGTTACCGTCATTATAGATATCTTCCTTGTCATCCCATTCAATTCAAGTTTTTGATATCACTTAATCATTTTCAATAATTCAACAATAATAAAACCAACGACAGAAATTCRAGATTATTGAACTAGTCAAAAGTAAGCCAAGAAAAATTACGGKATATTAGTTTGAACGTAATAAAAAAAACACATGTAAACATGCATTTTAATAAAAGAAATATTAAAATTTTACCACATTTTGTTGATGAAATTGTTRCTTCGAATGAATACTACAAGAAGGGGGTGAATTGTAGTACTGAGTTTCTATTGAAAATATTTTGCGGAATAAAAATTAAACTGTAAAAGAWCAATGGAGAGACAAGAGATTTGCACAAGGAAAACTTCCTAGGCCCAATCAGGAAGGAAAAACCTCAACCGCTAGGGCTTTTAAGTCAAACTCTTTTCACTAAGGAAAAATTGCCAACTCCCACCTTTTAGTCGCATGTTTTTGTAAACTCCCACCTTTTAGTCCAAAATTTTTATTCTACCACCTTTAGTGACCCCATTCTTTTTAAACTAACTCCTACCCTCGTTAGTCTCCGTTAGAGCATTCTGTTAAATTAAGGGGTAAAATTGTCTTTTCCTTCTATTTTCTTTCTTAACTCACCATCTTACCCTTGACTTCCCAATTAACTCCATTTCAGCTTTCTTCTTCGTGAATTACTTTTACTCCATTATTGTACTCTCTCCTTTAAACCTGAAATTACTCCATTATTTTTACTGAATTCTCTCTCTTTCTTCTTCGATTACATCATTAGTGGTCCACCATTGCTTAATTGAGTTAGAGTTTGACGCGTTTGTCCCTCGTGTTTGGTGATTGTCGAATCAATTGGTCGTGTGAATTGGTCGGGCACTACAGGTATGTTTCCAAAATTGGTCGCACTTTATTTAAGTTTCCCAAATSTTTTGATTAGTTTAATTGTTAAATTTGGTTGTTAATTGCTTGGTGCTGCTGTTGCTTTGTACTGTTAATAATTAATTAAAGGTTAATGTTTTGATTTGTTCAATTGATATTTTACTTTATCCCTTTTTGTTTGTTTAATTTATTAGCAAGTTGATTAATTTGATTGTGTGTAATATTTTAATAGTAATTATGTGTTATACTTTTCAGAATGCAATMAACGTATAGGAAAAYAGTGAATTTTACGGTTAATGTGGGTGGTAAATTTGTAGAGAAAGTTAAGAAAGGGAGGAAGGTGTTACTGTATGAGGGTGGGATAATTTATTTGAAATGTCAAGTACTGCCTTGTGAGGTCAATGTGAAATTGGTAATGAATGGGCCGAGAAGTAATGATGAGACCTGAATATGAGGAGAATACTAAAGGCTGAAATGGAGATAGGAATATTCCAAATGATTTTAAGGAATGTGGATTAAGGGAAAAGGGCGAAGACAATGCATTGTGGTAAAAGGGAGATTGTTTGAACAGAGAGAAAAGCTGCTGAGACTGAATAAGCGGGGTATCGAGAGTGTAGTCGATAGCAGCTGAGGATGAATGGGCTCCCGACCGCCACTGCCCCTTACTAAACTTCAGGTCAAAGAATCCATGTTATATCCCACCTAAAAGCTCAACCATTCCATCCTATATATAAGTGAACGTAGAAAGCAATGCTGCACCTAACTTCAACATTCTAAAGAAAAGCTTCCAAAATAGATCCAACTGCACCATATTTACATGTAAGGAGGAATTTGATAGAGAGTGAAGCCTTTTCATAAAACTATCAATCCCAATCTAACTCACTAACTAACCATCAAACACCAACTTTGTGCTAAGTGAAATGAACTCAACCAACTCACCCTCAAACATCCAAATAGCACCAGTGTGTAGGAGCACCAAGGTTAAACTATAGCCAAAAACCAAGCAAGGAAAAGAAGGGGAAAGGTTCGGAGGGAGCTCACTTGGATGACTTAGGGCTTGACGTTTCCAGTTCTAGTTCAGATGATTACCTTGACATAGAGTGGGTTGCAGGAGAGGAGATCTTGTAGATCCAGTTATCATGAAAGATGACTTGTTTTTGCAAGTGAAAGAGGGAGGTAGGGAAAGTGGTGACCTTGAGAAGTTGGATCTTGATCTTGCAAGGCTAAGTGTGCAGCTACAAAAGGAGATTCAGAGGGTGAGGATGACCTAGAACTGGGGGACAGTGATTGATGATAAGGAAATTGACAACATCCTTTCTTCAACCCTAAGGTGGATTTTAACAGGAAAGTCACTTGAGCTTAGGACTCAAGTTTCAGAGTGCAGATTGATCTCAGAAAGGCATTGAAATACCATGTATTGAGAATAAGTATGACTTCTACTACTTGCATAGTGACAAAGATAGAATACGCCTATTGTAGACACAAGTGTGATTGCAAGTGGTGCCCAAAAGGGCAGAATTATTGTTGTACTTGTGTGGTCAGATGAGACTTGAAGTGCCATTTCAAGTTGCATGCAAGGAAGGTTGAACTCCAAGACTACTGGCAAATTAGGACCATTCCAAGCAGAGCAAAGTGTAAAAGGATGATTGTGCTCCCAAGTTGTCTAGTGAGTAATTTGAGTGAAAGGTATTGGAGGAATGGATCAAATCCACATTGGAAGCTCAAGTCTTTCATTGCCAAAGTTTTCTTGACTTTGGGGTTGAAATTACTTACAACTGGGGCTTGGTTCGCTAGGCTAGGGTAAGTTGGAGATCTATGGTAATCTTCTGATCAATATGCAGATTATGTAGCAGCTGTGAGAAAACACAACCCTGGATCTAGTGCTATTGTTGGTGTTGATGACTTAAGTGGGCCATAACACCCATATTCAGAGAATGTATGTATGTCTTGAGCATGCAAGCAGGGGTTCAAAATAGGTTGCGACCCTTATTGGGGTGGATGGTTGCCATCTCAAAGGAGCTACCCAGGACAGATCTTAGTGGCTGCGGGAAAGGATGGGAACAATAATATTTTCCATTTGCTTGGGCTAACAGTGAAGTGGAGACATGGTGTTGTTTTGAGCTACTTATGAAGGATTGGTGGTGAACAAGATGGACTTGGCTTGACATTCATGTCTGACAGGCAGAAGGTACATTGATTTTCTAATTGGTACATTTTGTCTATTAATACACACTTTAATCCACATTTTGTCTATTAATACACACTTTAATCTATTTGGTAAACCTTTTTTGTATTTTTTGCACACTTTTCAATTAGGTTAACGAAGTATATAATGGCCAGGAACAATGACAAGTGGAAGGGGTTTCAGAGGACAAAGGAAAAATATGCCATATGTCAAAAAGATCTTTGATGGATATGAGGCGAGCTCAGAAACTGCACATCCAAATTTCTAGGAGAGATGTATACGAGGTTGAGCACAGGTCTGATCAGTGTGTTGTTCACTTAGGTCACAGAACATGCACATGTTATCAATGGGATCTTACTGGAATCCCATGCATTCATGTCATTTAGGTATTCTACATCAAAGGGATATCCCAGATTTGAATGTGCATGCCTTCTATATGAGGAAGCCAACTGTAGGGAATATGAACCTGCTATTAACCCCATGCCTAGTTCCAACCATTGGGACAGAACAATCTTCCTGAACCACTCCACCTAAGCCTAGGACAATGCTAGGAAGGCCAAAGTTCACAAAGGAGAAAGGAAAAGGGTGAGGATGATAAAGGAAACTTAAAAGGTTGAAGAAAACAATTCATTGAAAAGAAGAGAGCATTTAGCTACTAATGACATACATCGACTATTACTGTGTTAAGCTTGTAATTAATATCTCTACCTACTTCAGTACTATGACTGCTTGCTGTTGTTTTTATTATGCTTTCTGTATGTGTGTATCAGCATGGATCATGTGTTGATACCAATCTCCCCTTAAGGGTGAGATCATGTGTAACGTGGCAGCAGGAAAAGCCATCTAGGTCACTCTAGGTTTATATATACTTTGTCAGCAGCAGCAGCAAACCAGAATGAATGAATGAATGAATGAATGAATGAATGAATGAATGAATGAAATGAAATGAATGAATGAATGAATGAATGAATGAATGAATGAATAATGAATGAATGAATGAATGAATGAATGAATGAAATGAATGAATGAATGAATGAATGAATGAATGAAATGGAATGAATGATGAATGAATAAATGAATGAATGAATGAATGAATGAAAATGAATGAATGAATGAATGAATGATGAATGAATGAATGAATGAATGAATGAATGAAATGAAGAGAGAGCTTAACCATTTGCATTGTGTATGTATGCTGGTGCATGAAATGATGATGATGCAGATTGTTCTTGTCTACATGGTATCAGAGCCAGGTCGTCTAAAGCTATATCTCTCTTTTATAATCCCTGCTTATAGTATAATATGTATGAGAACAGTAGAGGCATTTAGGTCATTGCTTGTATTTTTCTGTTGATTAATCCAAGATTGAGTCTTTAGATGATCTAGGGCTATTACAAACCAGCTTGTATAACTATCTAGTTGAAATTATGGCTGGAACTCAAACAACAATAGAACATCAAGCCCACTCTATTTGCACCCATTCAGATGTCCAACATCTTGTGGTGGTAGACAAACTAGAGGGTGCTAGTAATTACAGGGCATGGAGGAGAGACATGGAGTTGAGTCTCCTTGCCAAAAGGAAACTGGATTTGTGACAGGGGGATTCACCAAAGACAGCACAAACCCAGTGAAAAAGGAAGCATGGGACACATGTAACGCATTGTGATCACCTGGCTGTTGAAGAATGTGGCTGATACAATCAAGAGATCAGTCATGTATAGGGAGATGCCAAAGAAATCTGGAAAACACTCGAACAAAGTTTATAGTGTCCAATGGTGTGAGGAAATTCAGCCTAACAGGCACTATACTCGACCAAACAAGGAGGAAGATCAGTGTCTGATATTATACAGATTGAGTGTCTTGTGGAAGAAATTGCAACTCTGTCTGTGATGCCGCTATAGCTGAACTTGATGCAGAAATGTCTGCTTATGTGAGTCACATGAAGCAAGAAAAAGAAGAACAAAGATTATTCCACTTCCTAGGAGGGCTGGATGAATCCTATGCACAACAAAGAAGCCAGATACTAATGAAGACACAGCTTCCAAGTGTAGAGGAGGCATGCAATTTGATGCAACAAGAGGAAAGTCAAAGGAATATATCACTCACAAAGACAGAGGAGAGTGGTGCTTTGGCTATGAATGAAAGAAGGGTGAAATTCCTGTAGTAACTGTGGGAAAACTGGGCACACATCAGAACAATGCTGGAATTGTAAGGTATGTGGCAAAGGAGGTCACAAGGCTGAAGAATGCTGGCATGTGATAGGGTTCCCARAAGGAATGGAGAAAGGGAAGAAAAGGATGACTGGTGAAAAAACAGGTTTCAAAAAGGGGAGACCAAGAGAAAACAAAGGTGAAGCAAGCAATGCAAATCAAAGATTGGGTAAAGCTAAACAAAATGGAAGAGGTTTCACTGGAAAAAGGGTTGCAACAAATGTGAAAGTGAACTCAGATGAAGGAGAAGGGAATAATCCTGCTTTCACTGCAAAGCAACTGGAGAAATTGATCAGAATGTTACCAAATCTAACAAAGGAGGAAAAGGAAGAAGACAGTGATGATGATGCTGATTTCACCTACTCTGGGATGGTGAGCTGCAATTTAGTGAACTGTGATGTCAAGGAATGGATTGTGGATAGTGGAGCCACACACCACATGACAGGCAAGAAGGAAATACTGCAAGACATGAAGCATCAAGAAGGAATGGCCACAATTAGTCTACCAAATGGAGATACATCCAGGGTAGCAGGAGTCGRAAAAGTGAGATTGAGCAATGTACTCTACATACCTAGCTTCAAGCATAGTCTGCTGTCAGTGCAAAAATTGAGCACARATGCAAGGTGTAAAGTGATCTTTCATCCAACACATTGTGTGGTGACACAAGGTGGAAAAGAAACTGTGCTTGGAATTGGGAGAGAATACAAAGGGCTGTATTATATGGGTGATGCAAGAACAAAAATGTMAGATGAGAGACTGAAAGAAAATGCAGAAGGAAGCCAAAGAAGTGATAAGAACAAAGCCATGAATGCAGAAGCCTGCCTACATGTACCTCAGAGAATAGAAGGAATCAAGAAAAACAAGAAACTGACACTTTGGCATATGAGCCTTGGTCACATCCCAAGGGAGAGAATGATGAAAATACAGGAGCTGAAAGGTCTAGAAAGTGAAGAAGGGGATGTGTGTATAATCTGTCCAGCAGCAAAAATGACAAAGATGCCATATAGCCAGAGTCAATCAAGAGCAAGCAAGCCATTTGAATTGATTCACCTTAATACTTGGGGAGCATACAGAGTGAGCACCAGAGAAGGGTACAAATACTTTCTAACAATTGTGGATGATCACTCCAGAATGACATGGGTAAGCCTGATGAAGAACAAGTCAGATGCATATACTGATGTGTATAAGAGACAGGGTGAGCACCAGAGAAGGGTACAAATACTTTCTAACAATTGTGGATGATCACTCCAGAATGACATGGGTAAGCCTGATGAAGAACAAGTCAGATGCATATACTGYTGTGCAAAAATTTGTGAATCTTGCTGAGACTCAATTTCAATGTAAGGTAGAAAGGATCATGAGTGATAATGCATGGGAGTTCAAAGATGCTAAGTGCAAGGAAATGTATCAAGAAAAAGGGATACATCATGAGACATCATGTACAGACACACCTCAACAGAATGGACGAGCTGAAAGGAAGCATAGAAATCTTCTTGAGATGGCAAGGGCACTTAGGTTCCAAGCTGGATTGCCACTCACCTTCTGGGGAGATTGTGTGCAGGCTGCAGTTCACATCACCAATAGACTGCCAAGCAATGTTCTGGAGCAAAAGTCACCCTATGAGGTAATAAATCAACATTTCAAGCAAGAGGTATACCCTGTGTTTTCATAGGCTATCCTCAAAATCAGAAAGGATACAAGGTCCTAAATCKGCTAAGAAACTCAGTCTTTGTTACAAGGCATGTGAAATTCTTTGAACATATTTTCCCTTATAAAATGTTTCACCATAGTAATTACCCAAAGAACTGTGAGAAAGAAGCAATTAATCCAGAAACTATAGAAGATGAGTGGGAATATGTAGTGAGGCCAGAAGGCAATGAGGGAATGTATAATGATGAATCTGAGGATGCAGAAGAGGAGCATGAAAATGAGCYTGATGATGAGGGAACTGAACCTAGAAGATCARGCAGAGTGCACACAAAACCTAAGTGGCATCAGGATTATCATATGGGGGGTATGGCCAATTTAAATGAAGTAAAATCTGTGATCAACACAGACATTACACACTCCTTTCATTGTTTTATGAGTGAGATGAAAAACATTCAAGAGCCAACTAGTTTTAAACAAGCTGTAAAGCAGCAAGAGTGGGTGACAGCCATGAATGAGGAGTTAAAAGCCTTGGAGGAGAATGGAACTTGGGAGATAACCACTCTACCACCAGGAAAAACTGCCATTGGGTGTAAATGGTTGTATAAAATCAAATATCAGCCTAATGGAAACATAGAAAGATATAAATCAAGGTTGGTAGTGTTGGGTAACAGGMAAAAGTATGGAATTGACTATGAGGAAACGTTTGCCCCGGTGGCTAAGCTTACTACAGTGAGATCACTACTTGCATTAGCATCCATAGAAGGATGGGAATTGGAACAAATGGATGTTAAAAATGCTTTTTTACATGGTGAATTGCAGGAAACAGTCTACATGAAGCTACCTCAAGGCTATAGGCATGAAGGTGGAAGGATTAAGCGTAATGATCCTGAATCCTCTACAGGACAAGAAGTGTCACCTAAGGTATGCAAGTTGCTCAAGTCTCTCTATGGACTTAAGCAAGCCCCCAGACAATAGTATGCCAAGCTGAAGGTGGCATTGCTTCACTTTGGGTCACTCAGTCCAAATCAGATTCCTCTCTCTTCATCAAAAGGAACAAGGATGAAATCACAGTGGTATTGTGTACGTGGATGATTTACTTGTGGCAGGAAACAACAGTGTCAGATTGGTGAAACCAAAGATTCCTTTCCACAAGATTTCATAGAAGGACCTGGGAAGGATTAGATACTTCCTAGGTTGGAAATAGATCACACGTTGACAAGGGTATTTTCACAAAGCTAAATATGTGCATGATTTGCTGAAGGAGTATAATATACAAAAGTATAAGACCACTAAGGCTTCCAATTGACAGTCATCAAAAACTCACAGCAGAGACAGGGGTGCTTTTGATCATCCTGATCAGTACCAGAAACTGGTGGGAAAGCTTATCTATTTAACTCTCACCAGGCCAGATATTACCTACTCAGTGCATGTTCTTAGCACATATATGCATGCCCCACCTCTGCACATTATCAAGATGCCATCAGAGTATTGAGGTACTTGACAAGCTCACCAGAGCAAGTAATACTGCTAGCCTCCTCTAGTCAAGCTCAGCTCACAACTTACTGTGATAGTGACTAGGCTAGCTGTCCTAGCACAAGGAAATCCACCTCAGGGTTCTGTATTTTGCTAGGGTCCTCTCCTATTTCATGAAAATCAAAAAGCAAACTGTAGTTGCAAGGTCCACAGCTGAAGCAGAGGTAAGATCCATGCCTTAAGCATATGTGAAGTAATGTGGCTGAGACAACTGCTGAAAGAATTGGGAATCAAAAATCTACCTCCAACACCCATCAATTGTGCAACAAGGCTGCCTTGGCCATTGCAGCTAATCCTGTGCATCACGAGAAAACCAAGCATGTTGACATAGACCTGCACTTCATCCGAGATCAAGCAACTAAGAAGGTGATTCAACCACAGTATGTGCCATCCAGTGAACAACTTGCTGATGTGTTCACCAAGCAACTAAATGTCACAGCAACAGCCTATCTGCCAACAAGCTGGCCTTGTAACCAACAAGCTCAGCTTTGGGGAGTGAAAAGAAGAGGAGCATTTAGCTACTAATGACATACATCGACTATTACTGTGTTAAGCTTGTAATTAATATTCTCTACCTATTCGTGTTACTATGATGCTTGCTGTTGTTTTTATTATGCTTTCTCTGTATGTGTGTATCAGCATGGGATCATGTGCTGATACCAATCCCCTTTAAGGGTGAGATCATGTGTAACGTGGGCAGCAGGAAAAGCCATCTAGGTCACTCTAGGTTTATATATACTTGTTCAGCAGCAGCAGGCAAACCAAGAAATGAGAGATGAATGAATGAATGAATGAATGAATGAATGACTGAATGAATGAATGAATGATGAATGAATGAATGATGAAATAGATGAATGAAGAATAATGAATAATGAATGAATGAAGTAATGAATAATGAATGAATGAATGAATGAAAGAATGAATGAATGAATGAATGAATGAATGAATGAATGAATGAATGAATGAATGAATGAATGAATGAATGAATGAATAATGAAGAATGAATGAATGAATGAATGAATGAATGATATGAATGAATGAGAGCTTAACCATTTGCATTGTGTATGTTGCGGTGCATGAAATGATGATGATGACAGATTGTTCTTGTCTACATTCATTGTGGCAAAGTGGTGGTCCTGGACATAACAAGAGCAAGTGTCAAAACTTGGTTGGTCCAAGCAAGCTAAACCTCAAGGAAGATCAACTGTTGATAACTTGTGGACAAATGATCAAGAGCAAAGAAAAAAGAAAGAGTAATTAGGAAGGTAAATAAATGAGTAAATACATACTTTGTATTTTAAGATTTGTATTGCATGAGTACTTTAGCATGTGAAATTTGTATAATTAATGAAGGTCAAATTTTGCCATTTTACGGGAAAAGGAAGTGCTACAGTAGCAAGTTCACAGGCACCCCGACTTCAAGCAAAAGTAGGAAAAATTATACCCTGACTCAAGCCTCACAGGCTTCATGTTCAAATACACATAAGAATGAAAAAGGCAAGGTGACCACAACTAGAGAAAAGATTCCTGTCAAATCTAAGAAAAAGAAAAGCCTGTCTAAGATCTGAAATTAGTGTATCAGATTATCAATTTACCTTTTGTGTGTATGAGATTAGCTTTTGGAACATAAATGTACTGAGTATGAGACTCATTTCAGTGTACTTTTGTGGGTATGAATTCGACGTAATGAGTTCAGGTATTGTTACTGGTTAAACACTTTGTATGTGGATGTATGAAACTCATGATTTTGCTATGAACTGAAATTTGCAATCCAACTACCAAAAGCAAGCAGCGGGTTTTTCATTGAATAATAGCACTGATACATGTTCAACAAAAGACAGCTTTGTGTCCAAAAATCCTTACCAACCTAACACTAACATCATGCTAATACATAATTGATACATAACTTAAACTAACACGCACTAACATCAACTTAGCTAGTACAATCTAAACCAAAAGACAAAGCCATTAAAACCTCCAACAAGCCTAATACATAGCAATGTAAATGGCTACTACAACCAACAACAACATCCCAAACACTTTGCCAAAGCTCCTGCCTTTTTTCTTCTGCTCAACCATCTTCAAATGTCGCTTCAGATCACCTCTTGCAGCCTTGTACTTCATCTTCAACTTATCATTCTCCTTAAGCAACATAGACCTTTGTGACTCCAAGTCAGAAACAGCAACCTCCAACACAGTTCTTTATTGGATTAGGTTGTTGATAACAATCCTCTACCACTCCTCCATGTGACTATCAATCCACTTGAAGAATTTGCAGCCCTTCATCACCCACGAATGTCCTTCCATGTGAGTATCAGGTTCTGATAGCTTGCAGCAAATAAACCTTCTCCCRGGATTTTTGCTTGTCCACGATTGCCTCCTTGCAACTAGAATTCCACAATTACACCTCAACGGATCGTTTTCAACCATCGACAATTCCCACAATAATTGTCAGGATGACAATCCAATTTCTAAGAAATCAGATTGAGAATTGCAAGATAAATAAGAAAACCTAATTCGAAATTGCAAGAAAACAAAAACACCTAACTAAGAATTGGAAATAATTCAGAAAACTTAATTCGAAATTGCAAGAAAAAACCTACATAGAAATGCAAGATAATTCAGATTTTCGAAAACCTTAGAAATTCAATAAACAAGAAATTGAGAAATAAAACAAAAGGGGAAAAATTCGACTTAAATGCAAGACTAAACTGAGCTTTTTGACACCAATTGATGAAATCAACAACGAAGAGAAAATAGCAGAGTAGAAGAATGAATGGACGCTCAAAATCGAGGGAGGCTCGAGCATTTAAGACGAAAATAGAGGACTGTGGTCATGCTTAACGGAATGCTCTAACAGAGACTACGAGGTGGGAGTTATAAAGAATGGGGTAACTAAAGGTGGAGAATAAAAATTTTGGACTAAGATGGGAGTTACAAAAACATGCGACTAAATGTGGGAGTTGGCAATTTTTTCCTTACACTAATATAGGGAACAACTTTGTACAATCCTATAACACTGGGCAACTGAGTTCCACTAAGATTTCAAGTTCAATCAACAGTACCCTCTAACTGTTGAAACTCGCTGAGTTCCACGAAGTCTTTCTTTCTCTCTCACAGGCTTAATTCAAAGTCTAACTCAATACTCTCTCAAACTTCACTCAAAGCCTTAATTATAGGAATTCACTCAATTCCCCTTACCTAAAAACCAAATTTACATAATGATTCAAACTTTAGATAGGAACAAGTATGGAACAAGGAAAAATGACTTAGATTAAGATTTGAAAACTATAAAATCACGCTTTAAGTGTTTGAGAAAAAATCGGACATTTATCTAAAACAATGCAAGTTTTAAATAAACACAATTAAATTACCTAAGTTACAGTTTATTATCATTTCAGTAAAATTTGCGCAGTATGATTTAAAATAAAACGATAACATTTAATGTATTTGATGGTATACACTCATACAAAGTTACAAATAATTTGTAGGTTTTATATAAATTTAAATACAAATTTATTTTAATTACTACAACTAGATTCAAATCTTGAGTGCACCACATCCAATCCGGCCATAAAAACGTCATCGCAAAGTATTTATCTCAATCAATCACCATATCATAACTTGTAATCCAATATTGTTGTCTGTTCACCACAAATGCATCTTAACCTTTACAAAACTTTGATTATTCATTTGCATTTTTGCCAAGCATAGATAAACGATACTTACATAGACAATGCTTTTCACTGCACATTATTCAATCCACCACTAGTGAATCGAAAAATAAAGCTCTCCATTCTTGATGCAGAGTACAACCAATATTGGATCCACATGATGTCTTGTTGGAAAAAAAAATTCAATAAATTTTTTTCAACAAGTGAAATAAATTTATCTTTATATGAATAAATAATGGTATAGAAATGTACTTTTGGTGGAAGGGGACAAGATTATATGATAAATAACTAGATAGCACTGTGGGTTTCATTTTGAATAATCTTAGCCTTTGTATGCAAAAATAATCTGTATCATTATAACATCTTCATTCTTCATGTTACATAAACTAAACGAAACTGTAAAGAGCAGGTTAAATTCAATATACATATCTATCCTATTTAGATATATAATATAAAAACGTGTGCAAAATGAGTATGTACCTTATCCAAATGTGAATACAAGATATATTAGCACCCATTTAAGTAATTATCGAAGATCATAGCCACACACCAAAGCCGTAAATGTTTCTTGTTTTGGATAATAGAAAATGTTCATCCATCATCGAGATCAACATCAATGTTGAAATCAATATCTCGGGCCTTATATAAGAAGTATTAATCTTTGCGGGTGTTAGGCAACGAGAAATGGAGCCCGTACGCAATAAGAATGGTGGAAACTTCATCTTTGCCATCTTTCTCCTTTGACCAATTCCTGAGCTAGGTCAATTCCCGTTTAACCACTTGTTCATCTTGTTTCTTCTTTTTCTTTGGTTGTGGACTATTATATCCTTCAAATTAAGAAAAATATAAATTAGTTTATTAAGCTATATACTAAAAATTTTTTTTAAAAAGTGTTCGTATTTATGTATAGGGATTACTCTTGCACTACTCGTACTTGTTTACCGTCCATTGAAACCCAACTCCTGTAACATCATCTCCAAGTACTGCATGCCCGAAAAAAGGAACACGGTAATGGCGTTTTTTCCTCCTCAATGAATGACATGCAATTACTTACGTGATCGCTTCGTAGGGACATTATGAATCAAATTCACACAGGTTCATATAGAATCCTTTGCGACAAACCGATACTCAATCATTTCACAAGTATAGTCATTTCACAAGGTATTGGATCCTAAACAAGTATGAACAATTAGACTAGCTACTAACAAGTACTAACATATAATTTAATGCGTTACTTCAAAAAAAATCATTAAAGTTACCTCTAGAACTATTTGCAGTACTGCTCGTCATCTTAACGAGTCACCTACCTCCCTTCACCACCATCATTCCATCACTGCCCTACCTCAAGCCAGCCACCCACGTCCCTTCACCACCTTCATCCATCACTGCTCACCCAAGGCACCCAACCACCTCCTTTCACCCCTCATCTCATACTGCCACAAAACCCACAAAAGCACCACCTAGAAACACCCAGAAATGTCAAGCTCACGACCCAGAGATACAACTCCTCGTAACAATACCCACCGCGACCCACCATACCCACCGTGCGACACCTCTCAGCCACTCGAACCCCTTAACGAAACCCCTAAATTTTGGAAATCAAATTGGGGGGGGGGGATTTAGGTTTTAATTTTTTCGAATCAAACTCATTCATTTCAAAACAACAATTAAATAACATGATTTGCAATTCAAATGGTAAAAAAACAAAGCCCTAAAACAATTCGATCAATATTGTTCGAATTATGCCAAATTCGAACCAATTTCGAAGGAGGGAACAAGTTTGGTGGTCGGTCGCGGTTGGTTTCATTGAGAGAAGGCTATTAGTGGTGGGGCGTCTGTTCGGCAGTGTTAGGAGGCATTGGTTAGGGTCGCCCGTGTGTGAATGGTTGAGTTGAGCATAGTAGGGTTTGGGGTTTTTATTTTTAAGTTAACTAGAATTAACTATCATCATACTAGGGGAGGAACATAGTTATTAAATGATCGAACCTCCTATGGGCTGCGCGAGAAGTTTGACAAAACCTTGGATACAACTTGGAAAGATTCAATCCTAATGGCATGGCTTAGAATTCCCTAATTTTTTAAGGTTTTTTTTTATAATTATATTAATCGTATGTTTGTTAAATTAACCATTAAGGTTATATCATAAAAGGGTATCAACTTCAAAGGTATATTGTGAACGAAAATTTTTGCAGGGGTATATTAGGAAACGTAAAACTCAGGGGTATTCATAGAAATCCCTTTATTGTTTAAACAAAAATTTAATAAATTCATTCGACCTTTTTTTAGGCACAAACAAAATGGGAAAATATTATTATTCAACAATAATATTTTCAATTTGTGCCAACTAATTAACCTTTTACAAAAAAAATCGTTTTCACCCATTAATGTAGACGAAGAACTCCATGTTATTGATATTGATAAATGTTGTACTACTACTACTACTACTACTACTACTACAAATATGTAGATGATTCCATCTACATGCTGATATGTAGAAGATTTTAGCTACATGTGAATAGTGGAAAGAATAAACCTAAATGCATAGAAAATTATGGAACATAAGAAGTATG
>SNQN01009322.1:0-10984 GCA_008642245.1 Bassia scoparia
TCACGGTGCATAGGAAAAAGGACATGTGCAAAAGAGAAGAAGAATAAAATGGGAAAAAGCGAAAAAGCAAAAAAATCAAAGGTCAATGCCAGTCATCACAATGCAAAACCAATGCAAATCCAAAGTTCAAAGCCCAATTCAAGCAAAGTCTAAAAAGCACCCTGCGCACCGTGGGGTCACTTCGTGATCATCAAAGCCTTTTCAACCTCAAACCACAGCCATCACATTACAACCACAAAAGCCCTCTCACACGAGGCATTGTCCAAATCATCATCGAACTACTTGGTTCTGATCCGTAAGGATACGTAGAAGCCTCCTTCTCGAGGTTCGACCGCTATCAACATTAACATTAAATCATTTGAAGGCCTTATTGAGTGCTGACTTGCTAAGAGATTCGAAAGGTTTGCCAGTCTAGAACCTGACTATAACTCATGTTGAACCAACATCAGTAGCCAACCTCGCGTCTAGCCACATCTTTGACCCCTAGTCACAAATTGACCCCTTTTTATTCTCGAACCATAGCCTATCTCTTTCACCTTCAAGGACTCATTGACTCAATCCCAAAGAGGAAAGCACCTACCTTTGGGCAGTACATCTTGTTGGGAACTCATCCATACAATCTATCCACCTTCCCTATGTTGACTCTAAGCCGTAAACTACATTGTCTCAAAGTCTCGCTGGGGCTCGTTGTCATCATGCTCCTTAATTCCAGTTGGGGCTTCTTGTCTCCTAAGCCCTATACGTGTTTCAAGTCTTTTGCTTCAAGAGAAATCCTGAAAAGTCACTTTTGGACCCTCTCTTTCCAATCAAATCACTGTCTCCAAATATAAGTCAAGTCACGTCCAATGTCACCTTTCCTCTAAGTCACTCTTCAAAGACACATCTTCAATTGGCACTTGTACTAGGATAGACTCCAGTATCGTCCTTTATGTCTGAATCAGACCTGACAAGCACTTCAAAGCCACTTTCAAATCATGTCTAGATCAGACCTAGACAAGCCACTTTAAATCTTGTCTAAAACCAGATCTAGACAAGACCCTTTCAAAGACTCTCTCAAACCATGTCTAAAACCACCTAGACAGACCCTTTCAAAGAATCTCTCAAACCATGTCTAAACCAGACCTAACAAGACCCTTTCAAAGACTCTCTCAAATCATGTCTAGAACCAGACCTAGACAAGACTCCTTCAATGACTCTCTCAGAACCATGTCTAAAACCAGAACCTAGACAACCCTTTCAAATTCAATGACTCTTGCAAACTATGTCTAGAACCAGACCTAGACAAGCCCTTCCAATATCAAAGACTCTTTTCAAAATCAATGACTCTTGCCACTCTCTCAATCTCAAGTCACAAGTTACAAGTCAACATTGCATGCAAATTTCGCTAGACATAAAAACAAACCTATGTCGTCACCAAGGTAGTCCTTAATCCTGAATTAGGCTATCATTTTCAAAATCAATGCTCATTTCTTCGGAAAGCATGGAGCGCACCTCGCATTTCTCCAGTCAGCCGAACGGGAAATGACCGCTCAAGGACTCAACACATACAAGCACATCGAACCGCATGGGACACGGCTACAGGTAAAAACTAACCTTTGTTTTGCAGTACCGGCGAAAAAGGTAACTCAGGTCGCAGAACGTCTTGAGTTGCTCTCCGTCCCGAAATCGATACTTTGACTTTCGTCTTACGAAACTATCGTCTCTTCAGACTCAGTCAAAGTGGGGCTTCTGTAGACACCTGAAAATGTGTCTCCCCAAATGAGTAATCCGTGATGAAACAATACGCGTCTCGCGTTGTTTCGACTCAGAAAAGATGCTTTGAACTCACGAAGTTGGAAATACGTGAGTCGTACTCGGAATTATTGAGCAAAGGTCACTTGCAAGGCAAAACATATTTTCTTTCGTTTTCTCGATAAACTCAAAGGTTTTCAAAGGTTTCAAACAAGTTACGCTGGCGATTCTCTGCTTTTGTTTTCCATCATGTGCGTCACATTTTTCTGAATCCCCCAATATTTTTAAATTATTTTCTGATTTTTCTATGATTTCTATGAATTTTGCAATGTAAATACGCAGAATACGCAGAAAAACTGTGAATAATTAGAAAATACTCCGGAAATACGTGAACCTTCTAGAACATTCTAGAAATCCTTGCTTGGAGAGCCAGGGTGTCTAGGTGCGTCGAATCAAGGGAAAACGAATAAAAATCGAGGAAATCGAAAATATTCGAGGTTTTTGGAAAGTATATACGAGATCATGGAGCGTATATACGCAGATGATGAGAGTATATACGCTCAACAGGAGCGTATATACGCTCACAAGCTGCGTATTACGCTCAACCCATACATACGAATTTGCCAAAACTTTATGGAAATTGAAAAGCGTATATACGCGAATGAGCGTATATACGCTCCTCACCTGCGTATATACGCTCATCTCCAGCGTATATACGCAGGGTTGCCTGCCTCTTTGCCTCGTGCCTATAAATATATCCCTTGCCTTGCTCAGTCCGAGGGACGATTTCACGACTTAAACTGACACTTGACACAGACACAATTCACCAGACTCATCTATTCTCTCTCTCTCAAAAAAACACTCAAAACACATTCTGTTCAATTCAAAGCATCGATTCTGTTCGAATCAACTAGCGAAATAAGGGTATAAATCTGAGATTACTCACCAAAAACCTCTCTTTCACTCTTTTTTTAATTCTTTTTGTCACTTTTAATTTGACTAACCATTTATGAGTTTTATTCAATTAAAACATATAGAAAACTCACCTTTAATCGTTCATGTAAATATGATAGTTTTTCTTAATATTTCATTGTTTCCTTGTTTTTGGTTTTCTTCTTGTCACAACTCATTATCAACATATTACTATGTCAATACTAACGCGTTTGTTTGTCTCAATTAGCAATTCATCGAAGGCGATTCCTTTGAGTTTTGTTCTAACAATTTGATTGTTTTGCAGTGACAAGTGAGAGGACGCATATACATATTATATTCCTTACTAACCTTTGTTTTTCATGTCTCGTTTGTATATATATCTTCTATCACACTTGTATATATTGTTAAACAAGACCGGAATTTATCGCTTGTCACATTAAAGTCAGATAATCATGGACGACGGTTTTCTAAGCACCTTTTAACATTGACTAACAATCAAAGTGACCGCCTTATCCATTATAGAAGCATTGCTTGTACATAATAGCAACTCACCGTATATAGTGTGTTTCAAGTTCAATTCAATAGGCTCTTTTGAATTCAATGTTATGATTTATGGAACTACAATGAGACCGAGATGAGGCCGCTACATGCGGAGCGAATTGGGTTACAGATCTGATTCGTACCATGTTCCCCGAACCCACACTTTGTTTACTGGACCTATTGTGGGGCCACTAGTTTGGCACCAATGTTTCGGGCGTCCGTGAATAACCTATATAGCACGTGGCGATCCCCTCAATTCGACGACACACCCCAACGCATTCACATGCGATTCCATGGCTCAACTCCAGACACTGAAGCTGAGGTCACGCCCCTCCTAAGGCGGCGAAGCCCTACAGTTATGAACATCACTGTGTTTTTTTTGTTTTCTGAGCAGTCTCGTAACTTGTATGTCCAGTTTATAGGAAGTGTTGTCCGTTGTTTTCTCGTCTTCGTAAGTTGTATGTACTTAGCTTGCTGATTGCGTCTATGTTTTTTTGTGTGTGTCCACATCTCTTTCTTTGTGGACCTGTGATGATCCTTATTTCATTTTGAAATTTATGGAGCGGACTTTCACAGGATTGTGCGAGTTTTGTTGACTATACATGGTCATTTGCAACGTTGGGTCATGGAGTGTTCGAGTGTTATATTCTGGACTATTGTTTATTTCCGTCTGAGAATTTTAGTATTTTATAATTGGTATAAATGTTTTCAAGTTTCATTAGTTGCCAAAATATTATCCTCGGTTTTGAATAGAGGGCCAAAGTTTGTTCCAAGTTGTACGGTTTTGAATTCTTTAATAGTTTTCCTTAAAAGTTTTATATTGGTTTAGTCATTTTTCCGCTGCAATATTCTAATAAACCGAAACATTTTCACACGAGGCCAGTAACATATCAATGGTTCTCCGTATCTTCAAATAAATATTTCAGAGTATAAAAGGAGAATATTGGAGGTGTTACAGGAATCTTATGAATAGTACTGAATTCCCTATTACATGAATTTAGTTAAATGACGGGTTTAATTGAACTTTTTTTCGTTTTTTTTTTTTTTGCCAAATTGCTTATAATAACATTTTAATTAAATCTAACATCTAAAAATTAATATATAAATCTTTAATTAATTATAGAAGTTTCATCTTATCAATATATAATTTTATAATTTATTTATAAAATTGCAATATGAATCAATACAATAAAGCACATCAAACGAAATCTCTATTTTAAGCAAAATCATGACAAAGTCATATTATATCATAATAATATTATTATTCCGTACTATACAATACAATATTATCATAATAATATTTTATAAAACACAATCGTAAATAAATTTTATACGGTAAGATTGAATCTAAACAATTGATTATACTCATTCTTATATATTGATGGATTTGATGGGAATTAGAAGATTTTCACTACCAATGAATAGTACCGAATTCTCTGGTAACATAAATTTTGTCGAATGGCGGGAGTAAAAAAGTTCCCCTACACATATTTAATTGCAATTTTATATAATAATTTTAGAGATCTATGTTATGAATAAATTTAGTAAATAGCATATATGTCTTGCACGGAATCTAAACTATATCTTATACAATACAATTTTTCTTGACAAATATTAAATTACAAATTTACTTTACACTTTTTAGAGTTTAAATGAATAAATTTAGTAAATACTGTGCATCGCACGGGCCCTAAACTAGTATATATACTAAAATAGAATAATGCTTATGCAATGATGACACCACCTTATCCACGTGTCAATCTCACATCACACGAATATAATGCTGATGCAATAATAACACTATATTGTCCACGTGTCAACCTTATATCGTATGGATGAAGTCAGCAGCTCATTAATTTAAAACTGTCTCTTATACACATCTAGATGTGTATAAGGTTGGGGTCATGGGAGTGTTCGAGTGTTATATTCTTGGACTATTGTTTAATGTTCCGTCTGAGAATTTTAGTATTTTATAATTGGATTAAATGTTTTCAAGTTTCATTAGTTTGCCAAAATATTTATCCTCGGTTTTGAATAGAGGGCCAAAGTTTGTTCCAAGTTGTACGGTTTTGAATTCTTTAATAGTTTTCCTTAAAAGTTTTATTATTTGGTTTAGTCATTTTTCCGCTGCAATATTCTGAATAAACCGAAACATTTTCACACGAGGCGGTAACATATCAATGGTTCTCCGTATCTTCAAATAAATATTTCAGAGTATAAAAGGAGAATTATTGGGGTGTTACAGGAATCTTATGAATAGTACTGAATTCCCTTATTACATTCACGGTGCATAGGAAAAGGACATGTGAAAAAGAGAAGAAGAATAAAATGGGAAAAAGCGAAAAAGCAAAAAAATCAAAGGTCAATGCCAGTCATCACAATGCAAAACCAATGCAAATCACAAAGTTCAAAGCCCAATTCAAGCAAAGTCTAAAAAGCAACCCTGCGCACCGTGGGGTCACTTCGTGATCATCAAAGCCTTTTTCAACCCTCAAACCACAGCCTCACATTACAACCACAAAAGCCCTCTCACACGAGGCATTGTCCAAATCATCATCAACTACGTTGGTCTGATCCGTAAGGATACGTAGAGCCTCTTCTCGAGGTTCACCGCATCAACATTAACATTAATCATTTGAAGGCCTTTTGAGTAGCTGACTTGCTAAGAATTCGAAAGGTTTGCCAGTCTAGAACCTGACTATAACTCATGTTGAACCAACATCAGTAGCCAACCTCGCGTCTAGCCACATCTTTGACCCCTAGTCACAAATTGACCCCTTTTTATTCTCGAACCATAGCCTATTTCTTGTCACCTTCAGGACTCATTGACTCAATCCCAAAGAGGAAAGCACCTACTTTGGGCAGTACATCTTGTTGGGAACTCATCCATACAATCTATCCACCTTCCCTATGTTGACTCTAACCGTTAAACTACATTGTCTCAAAGTCTCGCTGGGGCTCGTTGTCATCATGCTCCTTAATTCCAGTTGGGGCTTCTTGTCTCCTAAGCCCTATATCGTGTTTCAAGTCTTTTGCTTCAAGAGAAATCCTGAAAAGTCACTTTTGGACCCTTCTTTCCAATCAAATCACTGTCTCCAAATATAAGTCAAGTCACGTCCAATGTCACCTTTCTCTAAGTCACTCTTCAAAGAACATCTTCAATTGGCACTTGTATAGGATTAGACTCAGTATCGTCCTTTATGTCTGAATAGACCTAGACAAGCACTTCAAAGCCACTTTCAAATCATGTCTAATCAGACCTAGACAAGCCACTTTCAAATCTTGTCTAAAACCAGATCTAGACAAGACCCTTTCAAAGACTCTCTCAAACCATGTCTAAACCGACCTAGACAGACCCTTTCAAAGAATCTCTCAAACCATGTCTAAACCAGACCTAACAAGACCCTTTCAAAGACTCTCTCAAATCATGTCTAGAACCAGACCTAGACAAGACTCCTTCAATGACTCTCTCAGAACCATGTCTAAAACCAGAACCTAGACAGACCCTTTCAATTCAATGACTCTTGCAAACTATGTCTAAACCAGACCTAGACAAGCCCTCCAATTCAAAACTCTTTTCAAAATCAATGACTCTTGCCACTCTCTCAATCTCAAGTCACACAGTTACAAGTCAACATTGCATGCAAATTTCGCTAGACATAAAAACAAACCTATGTCGTCACCAAGTAGTCCTTAATCCTGAATTAGGCTATCATTTTCAAATCAATGCTCATTTCTTCGGAAAGCATGGACGCACCTGCATTTCTCCAGTCAGCGAACGGGAAATGACCGCTCAAGGACTCAACACATACAAGCACATCGAACCGCATGGGACACGGCTACAGGTAAAACTAACCTTTGTTTTGCAGTACCGGCGAAAAAGGTAACTCAGGTCGCAGAACGTCTTGAGTTGCTCTCCGTCCCGAATCGGATACTTTGACTTTCGTCTTACGAAACTACGTCTCTTCAGACTCAGTCAAAGTGGGGCTTCTGTAGACACCTGAAAATGTGTCTCCCCAAATGAGTAATCCGTGATGAAACATACGCGTCTCGCGTTGTTTCGACTCAGAAAAGATGCTTTGAACTCACGAAGTTGGAAATACGTGAGTCGTACTCGGAATTATTGAGCAAAGGTCACTTGCAAGGCAAACATATTTTCTTTCGTTTTCTCGATAAACTCAAAGGTTTTCAAAGGTTTCAAACAAGTTACGCTGGCGATTCTCTGCTTTTTGTTTTCCATCATGTGCGTCACATTTTTCTGAATCCCCCAATATTTTTAAATTATTTTCTGATTTTTCTATGATTTCTATGAATATTTGCAATGTAAATACGCAGAATACGCAGAAAAATGTGAATAATTAGAAAATACTCCGGAAATACGTGGAACCTTCTAGAACATTCTAGAAATCCTTGCTTGGAGAGCCAGGGTGTCTAGGTGCGTCGAATCAAGGGAAAACGAATAAAATCGAGGAAATCGAAAATATTCGAGTTTTTGGAAAGTATATACGAGATCATGGAGCGTATATACGCAGATGATGAGAGTATTACGCTCAACAGGAGCGTATATACGCTCACAAGCTGCGTATTACGCTCAACCCATACATACGAATTTGCCAAAATTTATGGAAATTGAAAAGCGTATATACGGAATGAGCGTATATCGCTCCTCACCTGCGTATATACGCTCATCTCCAGCGTATATACGCAGGGTTTGCCTGCCTCTTTTGCCTCGTGCCTATAAATATATCCCTTGCCTTGCTCAGTCCGAGGGACGATTTCACGACTTAAACTGACACTTGACACAGACACAATTCACAGACTCATCTATTCTCTCTCTCTCAAAAAAAAACACTCAAAACACATTTCTTTCAATTCAAAGCATCGATTCTGTTCGAATCAACTAGCGAAATAAGGGTATAAATCTGAGATTACTCACCAAAAACCTCTCTTTCACTCTTTTTTTAATTCTTTTTGTCACTTTTAATTTGACTAACCTGTTATGAGTTTTATTCAATTAAAACATATAGAAACTCACCTTTAATCGTTCATGTAAATATGTAGTTTTCTTAATATTTTCATTGTTTCCTTGTTTTTGGTTTTCTTCTTGTCACAACTCATTATCAACATATTACTATTGTCAATACTAACGCGTTTGTTTGTCTCAATTAGCAATTCAATCGAAGGCGATTCCTTTGAGTTTTGTTCTAACAATTTGATTGTTTTGCAGTGACAAGTGAGAGGACGCATATACATATTATATTCCTTACTAACCTTTGTTTTTCATGTCTCGTTTGTATATATATCTTCTATCACACTTGTATATATTGTTAAACAAGACCGGAATTTATCGCTTGTCACATTAAAGTCAGATAATCATGGACGACGGTTTTCTAAGCACCTTTTAACATTGACATACAATCAAAGTGACCGCCTTATCCATTATAGAAGCATTGCTTGTACATAATAGCAACTCACCGTATATAGTGTGTTTCAAGTTCAATTCAATAGGCTCTTTGAATTCAATGTTATGATTTATGAACTACAATGAGACCGAGATGAGGCCGCTACATGCGGGCGAATTGGGTTACAGATCTGATTCGTACCATGTCCCCGAACCCACACTTTGTTTACTGGACCTATTGTGGGGCCACTAGTTTGGCACCAATGTTTCGGGCGTCCGTGAATAACCTATATAGCACGTGGCGATCCCCTCAATTCGACGACACACCCCAACGCATTCACATGCGGATTCCATGGCTCAACTCCATGACACTGAAGCTGAGGTCACGCCCCTCCTAAGGCGGCGAAGCCCTACAGTTATGAACATCACTGTGTTTTTTTTGTTTTTGAGCAGTCTTCGTAATTGTATGTCCAGTTTATAGGAGTGTTGTCCGTTGTTTTCTCGTCTTCGTAAGTTGTATGTACTTAGCTTGCTGATTGCGTTGTTTTTTTGTGTGTGTCCACATCTCTTTCTTTTGTGGACCTGTGATGATCCTTATTTCATTTTGAAATTATGGAGCGGACTTTTCACAGGATTGTGCAGGTTTTGTTGACATACATGGCATTTGCAACGTTGGGTCATGGAGTGTTCGAGTGTTATATTCTTGGACTATTGTTTATTTCCGTCTGAGAATTTTAGTATTTTATAATTGGTTAAATGTTTTCAAGTTTCATTAGTTGCCAAAATATTATCCTCGGTTTTGAATAGAGGGCCAAAGTTTGTTCCAAGTTGTACGGTTTTGAATTCTTTAATAGTTTTCCTTAAAAGTTTTATTATTGGTTTAGTCATTTTTCCGCTGCAATATTCTGAATAAACCGAAACATTTTCACACGAGGCGGTAACATATCAATGGTCTCCGTATCTTCAAATAAATATTTCAGAGTATAAAAGGAGAATATTGGGGTGTTACAGGAATCTTATGAATAGTACTGAATTCCCTATTACATGAATTTAGTTAAATGACGGGTTTAATTGAACTTTTTTTCGTTTTTTTTTTTTGCCAAATTGCTTATAATAACATTTAATTAAATTAACATCTAAAAATTAATATAAAATCTTTAATTAATTATAGAAGTTCATCTTATCAATATATAATTTATAATTTATTTATAAAATTGCAATATGAATCAATACAATAAAGCACATCAAACGAAATCTCTTATTTTAAGCAAAATCATGACAAAGTCATATTATATCATAATAATATTATTATTCCGTACTATACAATACAATATTATCATAATAATATTTTATAAAACACAATCGTAAATAAATTTTATACGTAAGATTGAATCTAAACAATTGATTATACTCATTCTATATTGATGTAGATTTGATGGGAATTAGCAGATTTTCACTACCAAAGAATAGTACCGAATTCTCTGTAACATAAATTTTGTCGAATGGCGGAGTAAAAAGTTCCCCTACACATATTTAATTGCAATTTTATATAATAATTTTAGAGATCTATGTTAGATAAATTTAGTAAATGCATATATGTCTTGCACGGAATCTAACTATATCTTATACAATACAATTTTTCTTGACAAATATTAAATTACAAATTTACTTTACACTTTTAGAGTTTAAATGAATAATTTAGTAATACTGTGCATCGCACGGCCCTAAACTAGTTATATACTAAAATAGAATAATGCCTTATGCAATATGACACCACCTTATCCACGGGTCAATCTCACATCACACGAATATTAATGCTGATGCAATAATAACACTATATTGTCCACGTGTCAACCTTATATCGTATGGATGAAGTCAGCAGCTCATTAATTTAAAAAAACTTGAGTTAAATTAAATAAACTATTAAATTTAAATACATTACAATAATTTTTTTAAAAACACTTAAATACCATTTATTTTTAAATAAATAATATCCTAGAAACTACTTATGCACGTAACAATTTCAAACAAGATTTTTTTACACTAAAGTTTAGAAAAAAATTAAATAAATTAAAATTAAATTTTAAATGTAAATACTTATTATTATTATGAAACTACAAAAACCTTCTACAAATATCTACATTAACATAAAATTTTATAAAAGATTAAAAAGTACAATTATATTATATCTTATTAATATAAAAATAAAATATAACAATTATATAATAACTTATCTTATTATTAATAAAAAAATCAATAAGAACTACTGTATATCATAAAATTATATCAACAATAAAAAAAGGATTGTTTAAAAGAACAATAATAACTATCCTATCATACTTTTACTACGGGAGTACTCCAAAAGATAAATAAATTAAA